>VZRJ01012704.1:1600-16718 GCA_013397565.1 Ptilonorhynchus violaceus | reverse complement strand
CTGCCTTCCTGTAGCCTGTCCACTAGCCTGTAGCCAGAGACCTATTTGATCTCTGCCTCGCAGCTTCCAGTTTTGCTGGGACCGGCCCATTTTGGCCCTCTGCTTTCCTCCTACCGGCACCTTCTAAGTTGTCCCACAGTGTGCTGGAGCTTGCTTTCCTTGCTTTCTTTACGTGCGTGGCAGGCAGCTCTCTGCGGCAAAAGACGTGCCCAGGGAAGCTCCCAGACGTGCGCCTCAGGTGGGCAGGGCTCCCTGGAGGTGCCACAGCACTGCAGCAGCAGGCTAATGTGTGTCTCGGGTTTGTTGCTTGGCTTTCCACAACACATTGTGTTTTCATCAATCCTACCCTTTGGAGGCCCATGTCTCGCCTTGTTCTGTGGCGAACTCATGAGAACCTCAATAAATAGTTTCCTCGAGACTGGGCTGCAGCAAGGCTGAAGTGTTGTTTTCATTCCTACACCATACCACTTTCTAGCTGATGTTAGCTCTGCAGTAAATGGATAGAATGATAGGCTTTCAAATATAGGGAATTACACTGGATATTGAAAGTAATGATTCTTCAATGGAATTTCAATAAAGAGCTGGAGTTCTCAGCAATTGGATCAATTTTCTGACTTGTAATGTCATCCAAGGCTTTGGCACTCCCACCCTGTTTTCCTCGTCCCTCGTGTCACAACTGACCTGACAGGGTGTTTTATGTTCCTTATAAATTCTCGTCAGGGTGAACAAAGACACCATATCGTGTCAGGGAACAGTTACTTGGATATGGGGTCGAAAAGAGAGTGCAAGAGCTAGGGGGACTGATCCACTTCCTTTTATAATTTACCTGGTCACACCTCTTACGTAAAAGAGATTTTTGCTGCTGTTTTTGTGCCACATGGTTCAGGCATGTGCAGTCAGTCCTTTGGAGCTCTCTAGAAAGGGAGTCGGGGTCGAGAGTTCACACAGGAACACTGAGCACAAGTCTCAAGGCAGAAAAGGAAGCTGGCTCAGCACAGCATTTTTCCATCTCCACTGCACCCTCTCTTCCAATCACAACATTCCAGTAACAACAGTTGGGATGTTTCAGCTAAAACATTCTTATACCTGGTTCTCCGCAATAGGTGATCCTGTAAGTTATTATTTTGTCATGCACAACACTGGTGGTTTACTATTCTAGTAAAACAAATACGTGAAAACATGGAGCTTTATAATATCTTGTGAGATTTTTAACAAGGAAGGTAGTTTTTGTTTCTTGAAAAACTGCTGGCCTGGAGGGTGAAACATGCAATAAATACCACAAGTCACCAATATGAGGAAAGCTACTTGGTTCCCCTGAAATCATAGAATCATAGAATGATTTGAATAGTGGAATGGTTTGGGATTTCAGGGACACTAAATACCATCTAGTTCCAACCCCTCTGCCGTGGACAGGGCCGCCTTCCACTAGACTAGTTTGCTCCAAGCCCCGTCTAACCTGGCCTTGAACATACCCATGGAGGCAACAGACATAGCGTCTTTAAGAAGCCGGTGTTAGTGCTTCGCCACCCTCACAGTCAAGAATTTCTTCCTAATATCTAATCTAACCCTGTCCTCTCTCAGTTTGAAGCCATTTCCCCTTTTCCTATCACTACATGTCTTTGTAGTTCCCTCTCCAGCTCTCTTATAGGCCCTTTAAGAACAGGAAGGGGCTCTAAGTTCTTCAGAGCTTTATCTTCTCCAGACTGAATAAGCCCAATTCTCTCACCTGCCCCTCATAGCATCCCTCTGAACATCTTGGTGGCCTCCTCAGCACTTGTTCCAACAGGTCCATGTCCTTTCTGTGCTGGGGGGCCCAGAGCTGGACACAGTGTTCAGAACAGAGCAAAGGGGCCCCCCCACTGACCTGCTGCCCATGCTGCTGGTGATGCAGACCAGGACACAGTTGGCTTTCTGGGCTGCAATCTCAGCTTTGTTGAAGCTGATGAGGTTCCCCTGGGCCCACTTGTTGAGCTTGTCCTGGTCCTGCTGGATGGCACCTCATTCCTCAGACGTGTCACCCACTCAGCTTCATGTCATCCACAAATTTGCTGAGGGTGCACTAGATCCTGCTGTCTCATGTCCTTGATGAAGATAGCACTGGTCCCAGTATGGGCCCCTGAGGAACACCACTCTTCACTGAGCCCATAGGGACATTAAGCCATTGACTACTACCACCTGGATATGCCAGTCCAACCAATTCCACCTGCACTGAACAGTCCACCCATCAAATCCACCTCTCTTCCATTTAGAGCAAAGGATATTGAGGGGGATAGTGCCAAAGTCCTTACAGAACTCCAGAGAGATGACATCTGTAGCCTTTCCCTTTTTCACTGATGTAGTCACTCCCATCGTTGAAGACCACCAGGTTGCTCAGTGGGACTTTCCCCAGATGAATGTCTTCTGGTTGGCCAGCTCCCTCCTCCTGGGAGAATTTTTTTGCCACCCAGGCTCTTGTGGGCTGAGTCATGCTCAGATGCATCTCACCGGATGATTGTGGGGTGCACAGCACCCACTTGGTCTGGGAAGCCAGCACAGACTCCTGCCAGGAACATGCAGCAGAACAGTGACTGCCTGTCCAGTCACTGTGCTTGCTGCTGGCTGCAAGCAGGTGGCAAAGCTGCAACTTTCCCACTGTGTCCCACTGGCCAACCTTTTCTGTTATCAGAATGACCTGTCCTAGAGATTGTGAACAAACATCAGAAACAAAAAGGCAGTGTGCTAAATGTTGCTGCTTCTCCTTCCCCCTTCAACTGCCATTAGTAATTTCTTCCAGCTCTCCAACAAAACAATCACTCGAAATACAAACTTAACGTGTCTGAAAACAGTTACCAATGCTTAAAGAACCATGCATATATTTTTTTTGCTGGATTTGGGGGTGTTTTTTTGTTGATTGGTTGGTTTTGGTTTTATTGTTTATTTAGTTTTTTGAAACATACCTGCAAAACATATTATTAGTCTACAGTGCTTCTGGTATTACCTCCTCTTCCTCTCCCCAGCTTAATGTACCTTTCCTTTTCTTCCTACTCTCTTTTTATAGTGCTCTACATTAATGTAGACTATAGGTGCATTCTACATTAACGCATAGGTTTTTTTCCTCCCACTAATTAAATGAACTCTAGTTGGTTCTGCCTTCAGGCTGTGCCTGTCCTCTGAATGTATGTCATCAAACTGTATGTTTTTCACTAATGCCTTAGGTAGAAGTTGTGTTTGGCCCTATCAGAGTTTTCTCATGTGACGCATGCCTCATCAGTCTTTTCACTCCTGATGCTTCTGGAAGCATCACCTCGGTGCTCATTCAAAAGCTCTTCAATCATCACACCTGCAGCAGGATTTCCTGTGTGAGGAGGCACTGCCAAAATGGCCCTGGAGCCCTGGGGGCTCTTGGCTGACGATGGAGCTTGGGGGCCAGAGAAACTCACCAGAACAGGGAGAAAGCAGTACTCAGAGACTTTGTCAGGGAAATGACAATTTATTTCCTTTTTCTTGGCAAAGGAGTTTCTAGAAGCCTGCTAGTGCTGCCGACGGGGTGGTCTCTTCTTGGGTGGCCTCTTCTTGGGTCGGGGAGAATCCTGGGGGCTGGGGGCTCTCCTCTTTTGTGCATGCCGGGGCTCCCCAGAAGAGCGGTCCCTGCCCTGGCCAGAAGCAGAGGGGCTGCAGCTCTGAGCAGATGGACCTGCTGGCACCACTGCGTGGCCCAGCTCTTCCTGGGGCTGGTCCTGATCTGAGCAGGTGCGCATAGATGGGAGGCAGCTGGGGCTCCCTTGAAGGATGGTCTCTGATGTACCAGCTTCCTCCTCCACCTCACAGCCTATGGGTCCACTGGCAAGAGTCAGCTCCCGGGAGCTAGTGCAGCTGGAGCTGCTGGAGCCGGTGGTGGCATGATGGAAGCACAGCAGCCGCTGGGCCTCATCACTGCACTGGCCTGCAATGACATCGATGATGCCATTGACCAGCGATGCTGTGTGGCCATTGAGGAGGGGTTCCAGCAGCTCGACCAAGGTCTCTGCATCCGGACCACAGACGCAGAGGCCATGCAGGATGGAGCCCTCTGCAGCCTCTGCTCGCCACCACTGGTCCCGATAGACTGCTGCCAGCCTCTGGCGCAGCCAGGGCAGCACAGGGTTCAGCAGTTGCTGTTGTCTTTGGAAAAGTTCTGCCCAGACCTCAGGCAGGAGGCCACCCATGAACTCTGGGCCTGCAGCCCCCTGCTCAGCTGGGGACAGCATCCTCTGTGGAGAAGATGGAGGGGACACCACAGGGTCATGGGGGCTGTTTTGGGCCAGGTGGAAGGGAGTGCTCCCTGCCTCGCTGCTGTCCTCTGCCAACTCCTCCGAGGCTGTGATGGCAAACTGTAGATAGTCCCGTTCACTCCGCTCAGAAAACCTGACAATCTCCATAGGTCTGCTGCAGAGTGGGCACGCTGGATTTGTCTGTGCCCACCGCAGGATGCAGCCCAGGCAGAACTGGTCGTTACAGGGCAGAGCAGAAGCCACATCACTCCGAGTGTTGTTGCAGATGGGGCAGCTCCAGTCTGCCCTTGTGGCCATGTTGTCTTGCTATAGCAGGCTGGGGAGAGCTGAGGGCCAGGAGGAGCTCCCACTTGCAAGCACACTCAGAGGAAGTCCAGGCTTGAGCTAAACTGGCCCAGCCAGGCTCTGCCAGAGCACAAATATAAGCAGCGAGGAATGTGACATCACAATCCATCTCCTGGTGATGTCATCCTCCACCACCCAGTGATGTCACAGTCAGATGGATGTCTGACCCCTGAATATATGCAGTGAGGGATGTAAGGTTACAATCCATTTCCTGGTGATGTCATTCTCCCCACCCAGTGATGCTACAATGAAACATCCACCCCTGCATTCCCTCCTGCCTCCGCACACATGGGGGCCTACTGGAGCTCCACATTGCACTTTCTCCTTCTCACATATGTCTTTGGCTCACCACAATTGTTTCATGCCAGCCACCAAGGTCTTGGCCATGTCTCCAGTTTTAATATCAGTTCATCACAGCATTTCCATAGATATTCTTGTGGAGTTTTAGATGAATTTTGATTCCTTATTTTGAGCAGGATTTATGTTTATGGATCTGCTGATCCACACTCAGTTTTATTTCTCCTTTTTCCTACCAAGCATTTCAGCACACTTATGAGATCACAGTTGTTTCTGGAATTAAGTAATTAAAAGATGTACAAGGTGGAAGCAATAGAGTCCTTTTGAGAGGGGAGACCAGGTCAAACCCCAGGAAAATTATGACTTGAAGAAATAGATATTCAACTGGACAGTCAGATCCACAGCCTGGCTCCATTCACAGAGGTCTTTGCCGAACCCTTCCAAACTCATTTCCACATTAGAAGGATGGGGTTTTTGGTGTATTTCTTCCACTTCCTTTTCCCTCTACTTTCTTTAGAAGTAGAGAATTAGAACAACAAGGACAAATATAAAATTTACCTTTTCTGATAAACCAAACACCTCAAAAAATGGGTCTCTAGCTCTGCTTCAATCTTCTCCATTTTTAGACTGCATAAATTTTTTCAGCTCACAATTCAACTGGACAATGGCCAGTAAACATTAGTGCTAGACAGGTGTTTTTCACTAAATGCATGCTTGGGTTCATATTTGAAAATTAATGTAAAGGGGAATGATTACTACAAAAGATGTTCTCAAATACATAAAAAGTTGGGTAGATAGATGAGTAGTTGGGTAGATAGGTAGATAGTTTCACAGACAGGCATAAAAGCTGTTGTTCATTAAGTTTCAAACTATGTTACATGCAAATTTAATACAATTTTATATTAACCCTAGGAAACTTGTCCATTAGAAATGTAAAGAAAATAAATACATACATTAGTTGTATATGTAATCAAGACATGATCCAATGGCTAGATCTAAAAGAAAGGACATAAAAATTGGACAATGACACCTCAGTTGCACTTTATCATGAAGCAAAATTAGCACTATTTCAGCAATAAGCAGTATTTCAGGAAAGGCCTCATACCTTTGAAAGAGAATTTTATAACAAAGGGACTCCTGTAATAACAAAGGGACTCCTGTAATAAGCTTAGCAAATAGTTTTCTGTAGCTTAACAAATATTAATCCATAGTCTTTAAGGAAAATAGAAACAAAATTTGCAGGAATTGTTAAATTGCAAGAAACACAAGGTCTTTAAACAAGAGAACAGAGGAGTTAAGGCTGCCAACCTGGCACAATGAGGGACTTAGGTAAGACCCTATCAAGTACCCATGGGCAAGAGGGAAAGGTGAAAAGGTCAACCAAGAGGAAGACTACAGCCTTCATCCAACAACCACCTGGGACGACCACCAGGAGGCAATGCGCACGTGTAAAAATATGTAAATGATATTCATAAATTATGGGAAATTATTAGCATGTAACCACCTTTTCTTAGAAATATTATGCATATGCATATAGTTGAAAGGATATAAGCTTGTACCCTATCTTTGCGGGGCGGACATGTTGGGCGGAATGATGCCCTCTGTCCCCAGCACCGAAAATAAACAAGTACCTGCTTCAAAAGACGAGAGTCTTTGAAGTTTTCATACCGCAATTTTTGCGAGATTCACCTCTGATCTGGAAGACCAAGAGAGAGAATTAATGCCATATGCAACTGAGTGCCTACTAAAGTAATGATAAATTAATCCCTGTTTGAGGCTCTGAAACAGATTTTCATCTTCCCAGCCTTGTGAAACAAGATTCATTACTTGAGAGAACAGCAGTGGTAGCAGTGAAGTCAATAGCACGTGACAGAGGTGTATTGAAGCAATGATTTAAGAAGTTCAGTGCATAAAATAGATTGTTAGACCAAAAAGGAGTCAAAAGTGCTCTGCATTTCATGGCTCTGTAGGAACGTACAGAGGAATGGAAAAACAATCCTTGCTCCAAGTAAGTGGAGAGGTGAATGTTTTCTTGGAGTTTTTGTGCACACAGCCCCACATGCACAGGAATATTGTCCAAGCTAAAAATAACGGGAAAGGATTCTGTGAAGGCAGACCTTTTTTAACTATGTTGCCACTTTCATGGTCTTTTGAATTGCCAAACAGAAGTATAAAAATTTTGCATCTGACCTTTGATGACTGTAAATAATCAGTGTCTGATAACATAAGGCAGAGTCACTGGTCGTGCTGACAAACCATTGGCAGTTCACCTTCGAGACTTGTAGTATATGTTTCTTCACACAAATAGACTTGCTGCTGTTAGCAATCAACATATTGGAAGTGGTTAACACAAATAGATTGAGATACCACTCACCACTCGCCCCACCAGACTAGCAGGAGATATATAATCTATCCTTTGGGCTTTCATATCCTCAGTAAATATATGTATTTTGTCAGAAAATGCTGGAAGACCTAATTTAAACCACACTTTGTCATTTTTTTAGTAGTGTAAGGAAGGAAAAGGAAGTCAGAGAATGTTGGGGAAAAAATGTCTGTAAGCCATACCAAACAAAAAGATCCTACCCAGCTCTGTCTAGGAGTTCCAGATTAGCTTTCTTTATTCCCTAGAAGCAAACTGTAATCCAACTTCATGCTCTGCAGAACATCTGTAGGATGTTCCCTGGAAAAACTATTTACAACTAGCTCATCTGTAATAACAAGTTAAAATGCACATTTTTCTCTGGCTGGTACTAGCCTTCTCCCTTATATATGTAAGTGATACAGAGTATTACAGAATAAAACATTCTAATAAATGTGTTTTATGTCTTCTCCGGTGCTGTTCCAGCTGTGCCTAGTGAAATATAACTTTGTTTTTTGTTAATTAGTAAGTGACTCCTAATCTTCTGCGACACATGCGATTTCACATGTAACACAAGCTCTCTCAGTGTCCTTTTTCTTACATTTGAATATCTAAACAACACACATCAACTTAGTGTTGCCAGGTGTAGATATTCATCATGGTACAAACAGAAGAAAGTCAGTGAAATCAAATGCCCATCTGCTAAGACATTTAGATATAAAGAGAGTTACAGAAGCTGCAGCCTACAGCAGGAAAATCAATGGAGCGAGCATTCAAATGTTTGCTGTCAAACATATGCTAAAATAATGTGCAGAACTGTGATTGTATTCACTAGACAGACATGGCCCTGTGCATGCATGCTTTATAACATGGCACAAAGGCAAGAGTTGCTAATCACACCGAATGAAGCACTTGATATTCCTAGTTCCAGGATACAGCAACATTAAGTTATTTACATTGGAAAAGACCCTTAAGATCAAGTCCAACTGTAAACCAAAAACCTTGTTATAAGTACAAATCCAATTATTTAAACTTTACAGTCTCCTGCAGGGAGAGAAAAGGCTTTGTTTTCCCAGGTGCAGCAGAAATGCATATGTGAATGCATATGCATATGATATGCATATGCATATGATATCATATGTGAATGCATATGATATCCTGACAGCAAAACAAGGAGGGAAATATCTGACAACAAGTGGGGTCTAGCAGGGGTCTCTCCCAGGATGTTTCCTGTTTAACCTGTGGGCAACGGGCAAAGCAAAGGAGAGCCATCACGAGGCTGGCGGATGATGATAAACTAGGGAAGAGGAGGAGGAAGAGGAGGCCGTCAATATACGCAAGAGCGGGGCTGCCATCCACAGGTACCAGAACTGAGGGGAGGAGTGAGCTAAAAGGAATCCCATCAAATTCAGCAAGGATGAAAGGGATTATTCCTTCTTCTCGGCATTTGTCAGACCACAAATGTGTCCTGCATCCAGGGATCTGCACCCAGGTCCTAATCCTGTCAAGACGGACTTTGGCAAAATAGGGCAAGTTCAGGAAAGGCCGCTATGGGAGTGGGGCTGGAGCACTCATCCTGATAGGTGAGGCTGTGGGTCCAGGAGTGGTTCACTCTGGAGAAGAGACAGCTGTAGGGCATCTGAAAGCACCTTTAGGCTACAGGGATGGGATCAAGGGGCAGAGACCAGGCTCTTCACAGAGGTGCCTGGCAGGAGAAAACAGAAATTGGCATCAGCTGAAACTAGAGAAGCTTGGGCTGGAGATAAGGAAAAACTTTTTCCCCACGAGGACAATGCAGTGGAGTGAGGCTCCAGGGAGGTTTTGCATCCTTGGAGGATTTCAAACCTTAACTGCCTAAAACCCCAGGCAACCTAGTCTGACCTAATGAATGACTCTGCTTTGAGCGGGAGGCTGAAGCAGAGATCTTGTGAGGTGACTTCCAGCCTGAAATATTCCTCCGTTCTAAATCTTCCCTGATTAATGACTGCATCGATGTTTCAGAGGTTCATTGTATGGTCACCATATGTGTCTGAGGGATGGTGCCACTAGGGTCTGAGGGATGGTGGCACTGCATTGTGAGGAATGGTGGCACCAGAATCTGAGGGATGGCAGCACCAGCACCTCAGGGATGGTGGCACAGGGATCTGAGGGATGGTGGCACAGGGATCTGAGGGATGGCGGCAGTGTGGTCTGAGGGGTGGTGGACCACAGCGTCCCCCGCTGGCCGCGCGGTCACCCGGGCGCATGCTGGGGCCAGGGCTGGCGCGGCCCTCGCGCTGCAGCCGTTGGTGCTGGGTCGCTGGGCGGGCGCACGTGCTCCCGTGTGTCGCGACTGTCAGCGACTGTGGGCGACGGNGCTGAGATGTTCTTCTAATCAGGTTGTTTATTAAGTTCTTATCTATGGCATGGCAGCACAGAGTGTTCTCTAAGTTAACAAGGTGGAAAATGGCCTCGAGTTGTGAATTTCAAGGCTATTTAAAGCCTAATTTATCCAATTATAAGTTGCCAACTAACATGTTTTTACTTACAATCCAGTGACTGTTCATTTAGCACCTGCATTGCGGGCTTTTTCGAGCCAATGTTAGACTATCCAGACTTGTGAAGAAGAAGAAAGAAGGAAGAAGTAAAAATCCACACCCAAAATCCTCCATCTTGTCACTAATACATTACTAATAACTCATCAACCTAATTTTCTACATCTCTACATATTTCACCCAGTGACATAACAAATTGCTTTTTAATTACAACACTGAAAAATTGAAATTTATTTAAACCCAGGGTTCCAACAGTGGCTCTCTTCGATAGCGATGCTGGGGTATGCACTGAGAGCTTTTCAGTGTTGTCACATGCCTGAGAAGTAAAAGCATCTTTAAGTAAGCCCTTATTTATTACAGGAAAATTTAAAAAAGAGAAGGGAATCAAAACTACCCGGCATTTTGGAGCATGAGACCATCGTTTGTGTCAGCCAAATTCAGGTGCTCATTTCCATGGGAAAAATACACCTTGCAGGTTCATTCCTGTTGATGAAGTGGAAGCTTTCTAGTTTATGTCTTTGATCTTAAAGAGTATTTTGAGAATTTCCACTGAAGACAAACATTTTTGCTGAAAATTCAGGGAAATGGTTGGATTGAGTTACTAATTTTATGTTTCCTGTGGAAAATACAAGTTATGTTCATGCTTTATGGCAACCGGCAAGTTGTGAGTGTCCTTTGCTCTACTGGTGGCTGGTCCTTCGTGTGTACAAAACTCTTAAGTCTCACGTGCAGAGAGAGGCATGAGAGAGGTCACTCTGTTACAGCAAAAAAATGCAGTCTCTCCTTTTGGTTTTGAACACAAAGGAAAAGCAAGAGGTTGACTGCATCTGTTGCTGATGCAGGAGACCTGCCTTTTGTGCAAACACTCGAAATGCCATGTTTGTGTATGTGTTGAAGCTACTATTTTACTGTTCTCTCAGTATCCTGATGCCTTCAATTAAGTTGCTAGGTGGGAAATCCTCAGCCAGTGCAAACTTGCCACTATTGCTTTCTATGTTGCAAAGATTAGTCATCTTCCTCTTGGGTGTCTTTCCAGAAAGATGTATATTCCAATTAAGTGCCTGCAAATCTCCGGCCTGGACTAGGCTGTTCTGTTCAGTGATGTGTAGGGAGGAGTATGTCCTTGTTCCAGTGCACACAGAGGTGGCAGGACTCCTTCCTTAGTGCCTGCTCAGTGAACCGTCTTGCTTGCACTTTGAACTTCGGCAGTTTTGACAGCTTTTACACTGTATTTTGAAAAGTACATATTTTCCATTGTTGAAGGCTTTTGGCAATCGGGGCCCAGACTTCCTTGTTAGGAACAGAGGGATTAACTATGTGAATTAAGGAGTTGATGGTGAGCAGGTGTTTTGGTTTTGAGTCCTCATGACTTATGTATGTGGTAAGAAGGACGATGTTGGTCCTGGATGTGAAGTGGTTAAAGACTTGGGGCTTCTTCTTGGGGAAGGGCAGTTCAGGGACTTCTAGGTCTTTGGTTTTGATTAAAAATCTCCTTTCTCTAACTCTTGCCTCTTCCCAGACTTCCCTGAGTGTTCATTTCCTGTATTGGCCCAGCCTTTTTGCATATTTTTATATTACTTCATAAAAAAAGTCTGTTTCTACTAGTATGCACACGCATTGACTTTTAAATATTTAAGTAAGAGTAGACTCGAGATGGGGAGTGTGATTTTTTTGAATTATCCATGTCTTATTAGCTAGTGTGATGCCCTTTTTTCTTTGATAAACTCACACATACCAGTTTTCAAAAGCCTTATTTTCCTTAATAGAAGGAAATGTTGCAGGCTCTGAACAATCTTCAAGGTACCGATGGATAGACTGTTAACAGAAGAGACCATATTCTTGAACATGTGATAATGAGAATATCTTTCTGTCTAAAGGTAAATTCCAGGTACTTAACTTCAGGCCTTTACTTCCTCAGTGGAATAGAAACCTAGCTGGGATATCTGGCTTTATGAGGTTTTTTTAACCCTACAGACTTTTGCCACATAATCATGGAAATATACTCATTTAGTAAATGGTTGCCGACAAAATACATACGGAGTGGGAGAAAAGGGCTCCAAAAAGCAAGCAACATGTTACAGTTTAATGACTTAGCAATTGGATGGGGTGGAGTGAAATTCACAGACAGAAATGTATGGCTCATGAACGTAGTTTTCCACCACACAGACCTGTGCAGTTTGAGTGAGATCTCTCATTAATAACATGTGTTGGTAACAAGGAAGGTACCTTGATTTCTTCCTCTGGATTTCTTCTGGTTTCTTATATAGCTATAGGCTTAAATAGCTAGCGTCATAAGCAAGGGCAAAGTACAGACTGTGAGGACGTGTACCCTCACTTGGTGTATTCCGGTTTTTTGATTTTGTGTTTTGATTAATAGGATATTTTTTAAGAGTTTGAGTTTCAATTTGGCAAACTTCCGAATTTAAAACACTTGTCATGTAAACCATCTCAGCAGTGTTCACCTCGTGTTACATATCCTTTCAGAGTGGAGAAGAACAGTTACTATTGTGTCCGAAAAATGATTACAAGAAAATACCAAGTGATCTTTGGTTTTACTTCTTTTTTTCTTTTTTCTTTTTTTCTCTTTTTTTAAGGAGAATATTTTGGATCGGTGTGGGTCTTCAGGAAGTGAGCCTGTGAACACTGTGGTAGAAGAGAGAGCTTCACTTGACAACGTGAGCTGTGGGAACAGTTCCCTTGAGCCAGAGGGCCCTGGTAAGAAGAGTCTACATGTTTTTAGAGATGACTGAGACAGCTACTCTGAGCCTGACTTTTACAGAAAGGGGAGGTCAGAATAGTTGATCCAAGAGCTGATGGTAGAATTGAAGGAGCTGTTACTCACTTCAAAGGGTAGTTTCTAGATCCCAGATAACGGTGGGATCAGATAACAATGCTAGTTAATAACACCTCACAATATCACAACCTTTTGGTAGGGACCATAAGCTCCCCACTCGCACAACAAACTTCAGTACAGAATACGAGGCAGAACATGACAGCCATGCTTTGCCCAGACTCAGTGAGGGAGGAGATAAATAAAGGTGGAAAACAGAGGAAAGAGAACAAACAATATCACCTGTTCGTGTTGGTCCTCCCATGTGGGTGTTCTGGAGCCGGGGTGGTGAGACAAAGAAAGTGAAAGAGAGGAAAAAGAGAGAGTGGGGGACCAATCCACTTCCTTTTATAGTTTACCTGATGCACAGCTCTTATGTGAACTAGATTTTTTGCACCATTGTTCACACGTGTGCAGGCAGCCCTTTGAGCCCTCCTCCAGGAAGCGAGGTGGTGAGGATGCTAAGCACCAGTCTCAAGGAGGAACAGGAAGTTGGCTCAGCACAGCACTGCCCCAGCTCCATGGGACCCTCTTTTCTAATCACAGCTTTTCTGTCACAACAGTCAGAATGTTTAACACAAAATGTGCTTACGCCTGGTCCTCCACAGCAACACCCATCAGTTTCTTCTGTTTAAATAACAACTGAGATCTCTTTGTCAGTACAGAGAAGAAACAAGGCTGGAGATCTTTTCATGAGTTGTGAATGACTCTGTTCAAAGTTCTTGTGAGTGCCATTTATAATGCTTGTGCTGTGACTTTTATTGGGGTACTTCAAAACTTTAAAGTTTTGAAAACTTGGAAGAATTCCTACCTTTAAACAGCAGGCCTCAAATTCCCAAGTGAGAGCCTGCCTTTCGGCCATGTTTTATAGTCTCTGATAGAAGTACAATTGCTAGGTGTGCTGCCAAGGGAGACATAAACAAGGCCCAATGTTGATTCAGTGTTCTCTTTGCTTCCTAGATGTCCATCTGCTGTACGTTTCCAGAAGGGCTGCTCTGCATGGGAGGAAGCTACTGAGGGAGAGCCTGTGAAAATGGGCTGCCTGGGATCCCCCTCTATATAGTTGTACTTATAGATGTATTATGTAGTTGTACTTGTACAGTTAAAGGTATATGGATATTTAGATAGATATACTGATATTTGTATGTTTAGATATAGGCAGTACAGTTGTAGCAATCTGCAAGAAACTAATTTTTTTATATGAAATTGATATTTTTATATTTATATATAGTTAGCAGAATCTCTGCCCATGTCTCTCTCCCAAGCAACACGTGCATCCTGTCCTGGCACTGGCAGTTTAGATCAGACTTCCAGGGCGGGGAGGAATAGCAGAATCACTGCCATCACTCTCTGTCCTCCTTGCAGACCCTGAGAGTTATGGACACCATCTGGGAAGCAACGCGCTCAGCTTTCCTGCCTCCAGACTCGATGAGGTGCTGCATGACATCGTTGAGTTCTGGCCTGTGAAAAGAGTGGCAGTCACAGGGCTGTTCCTCACCCTAGGTAGGAGGGATTGTCCACTGCTGGGTGAGTGGTCCCAGCCCAGTGCTCTGTGGGGAGTGTGCTCACTTCCTCCGGGGAAGCACCAGGGGCTGGCGCCAAGCTCTTTCAGAGCAAGGTGGCTGCAGAGGATGGCATCTGCCTTGCACGGGGATGGCCCAGGGCCTTTGTCCCAGGCCTGCAAGGGACTCCTGAGGCAGGAGCCCACCAAGACTTTGATCAAGGTCAGAGGAAGCTTTGAGGGACCATGCAAGTCTTGTCCAGGAGCAGAGTTGTGTTGTTCCTGCTGGAGTGGGTGCCTGCTCCCAGGGCTCATCTGCAGTTTGTCTCTTCCCAGGTGCTGCTGGACTTCACCAAGTCTGAAAGCACTGCTGTGCAGAAGAGGCTCTTGGGGAGGATCAGGAGTCTGAGCCATGGGCTGGCTGACATTTCCAAAACCGAGGTAAGGGCCAGGCACCTTCCAGCCAGGCCATGCTGCCCTCCCTTGCTGCTCTTCCCATAAGGCTGCTCTCCAGCTGGCTGCTCCTGAAGACCCGCAGGGCCTTTCACAGCCTGGACTCACCTGGATCCAGCCCCAGACTCTGCTGTTAAGGAAACTTCACTGTCTGACCATCCAGGAGCCACTCCGGCAGTCACATTCGCACCACCTGAACTGGGACCGAAGTCCCTTCACAGCTACAACCCCCACACTCACACAGTCAGATCAGGATTCCTTACCAGCTCAACCCCAGGTTTCATAGAGCAGATTCTCAGACATCCAGATCCTTCAAATAGTTTAATCATGGTTCAGTAACTAAGTAACAACAGCTCGAGCTGGTGTTTCTGAGGAGGGACGCTGAACAAAGGAACCCCTGGGCTTTTATACCCTCACAGCACCGAAGTCTGGGGGTCTCGGCTCCTGCTGTGACTCAGTGTCCAGTTCCCTGGCTGCTGCCACAGGTCCCTGTGACCCTTCCTGTGCAAAGGGTCAGCAGTTCACAGCCTCCTGCCTAGGGCTCCCATC
>VZRJ01012703.1:2814119-2894107 GCA_013397565.1 Ptilonorhynchus violaceus | reverse complement strand
GGCCTCCTCCGGGCCGCCATGGCCGCGCCCGCAGCGGGGACCGAGCTGCCCGTGCCCGGTGAGTGCGGCCGCTCCTCGAGGGACCCGGGGTGGGGGGGAACGTGTCCGCTTGTGCCGGCCCCGGCCCGCTCCAACCTCACAGGTTTGCCCCGGCTCCCTCCGGCTGCGGGCCCCGTGCCGGGCCGGTGCCTTCCGGGAGAAACGCATCCGCTGCCGTCAGAGCTCGGACGGGGCAGCTCCGTCAGCGGCGGGGGCAGGGGGGCAGCGCCGGGCACTCGAGGGGGCGCGGTTAATCCTGAGCATTATTAATTAGTTTGTGTCGTGGTGTGGCCCAACGTAATGTTCAAACATTTGCTCGTTGCTGGGACAACAAACGCCTTGTTTATGTCCTGTGGGATTTAATTTACTGGGTTGATGGGATTCAGTTCCCAAACTGATAGGTTTACTGAGTCACAGGATGGGTCAGGCTGAAAGAGACCACCGTAGGTCATCTGGTCCCACCTCCCTGCTCAAGCAGGGTCAGTCCAGAGCACACGGCACAGGATTGTGTCCAGATGGTTCTGGGATATATCCAGTGAGGGAGACTCCACACCCTGTCTGGACAATCTGTCCAGTGCTTGGTAACTGCACGGGAAAGAATTTCTTCCTCATGTTCAGGTGGAACTTCCTGAGCATCAGTTTCCGCCTGTTGCCTCCTGTCCTATGGCTCAGCACCACCGAGCAGAGCCAGGTTGCATCTTCTTGGCACCTCCCCTTTAGATATTTATCCACATTAATAAGGTCCCCTCTGAGCCGTCTCTTCCCGAGGTTGAACAGGCCCAAATCCCTCAGCCTTTTCTCATAAGAGAGGTGCTCCAGTCCCCCAGTTATCCTCGTTTCTGTCCCCTGGACCTGCTCCATGAGCTCCATGTCTCACTTGTACTGAGGAGCCTGGAACTGGGCACAGTAGTTGTGTCCAGGTGTGAAATGTTGTGGCTTAGTTTTTAAATTAACAAGATACAAAGGATGTTGGTGAATTTAATTGTCAGCTTTTTGTATACATTGAATAAAGGATATGCGTATGTTTTCATATTAACCCTTCTGAAGGGAAAAGAATGAACCAGAGAGCTCTATGGCACAAGTACCAGTGAGATCACTAAGCATATTCAGATGTGCTGCATGGCTGGCTGGCTGGAGATGAAAACTTAAAACAAAATAGAGTTTTCAGATGCCTTTAGCATGTCTGTGATTGTAGGTTTGTCTAGATAAAATAAGGAAAAACTCAACTCTTTCTTTAAAACGCTTGAGTTTGTCTGCACAAAGCCTGTTGAGCAAGTGAGCAAGTTGAACACATCTAGTGAGGTAATAAGTACAATCTATACATGTCTGCTCCATCTGATACATAACATATTTGGAATTAGAGGAAACTTTTGCATTAAATAATTATTTCTAAATTAATGTCAAATTTACGGTTTAAGAGAGAACTTTTGGCATTTGGAGCTTGGATGCACATTGTTGAGGAGATTTGTGTCATTAAAAGTAAAATAAACTGGAATGTTTCAATGTAATTTTCAGAAACAGCCTACTGTTACTCTGTGGATGTCTTAACACTTGTTACATGTTAACAAAATTTACAAGGAAAAGGAACAGAACATTTTAAACAAAACATTTGTTTTCTTTAAAAAAAATTTCTATGCTTGTAGCACAGGCTTTGACGTTTTGAAGTAGGAGGTCTAATTGTGCTCGCCACATCGTCTGCATGGATTTTAACGAATTATTTAACTTGTAAATTCTTTTATTTTTCTGTAGAATTAGTATTTTCTGTGCCAAGCCACATGCTTAACCAAACACTGAATAGTTAACATTCTGTGTTTTGAAACAATGTTGCTGGACACCGTTGAAAGCGGGAAGAGTTGAGAAAACCAGACGGATTACAAAGGCAGAAGGGCTGCTTGGACCTTAATTTAGGGTGGTCGTGTTTGGATTTCTTAGATCATTGTCTCATCACAGAATCACAGAATGACTGGGATTGGAAGGAACCTCTGGGGATCATCTAATACAATCCCGCTGATAAAGCAGTTTCACCCAGAGCAGGTGGTACAGGATCATTTCTAGGCAAGTTTCAAATATCTCCAGGCATTGAGACTCCACAGCTTCCCTGGGCAGCCTGTTCCAGTGCTCTGCCACTCATACTGGAAAGAAGTTCTTCCTCTTGTTCAGGTGAAACAAGTGTTTCAGTTGTGCCAGCCCATGTTTTGAAGGCTGAGAGAAGAAAGAGAAAGATAGGAAAATAAAATGTGCAATTGAATAGCTAGAACACGGCTATTTCGAAATATGTGAGGCAAAATTTGCTTTCACGGAAATTGACATTATCTTCTTGTGTTTTAGAATCAGGTGCTGTTTTCACATTTGGGAAAAGCAAATTTGCAGAAGATATTCCTAGCAAGTTCTGGTTCAAAAATGACAAGCCTGTACTTATATCATGTGGAGATGAACATACAGCTATTATTACAGGTCAGTATTGGAAATGAAGGATATAGAATCATAGAATTGTTTAGGTTGGAAAAGACCTGTAAGGTCAAGTTCAACCATTGACCCAGCACTGCCCAGTCCACCACCAAACCATGTCCCCTGGTGCTATATCTACACATCTTTTAAACACCTCCAGGGATGGTGACTCAGCCACTTGCCTGGGCATCCTGTTGCATGAAGAAGTTTTTCCCAATATCCAGTCTAAACCTTACCTGGCACAGCTTGAGGCCATTTCCTCTCATCCTGTTGCTTGTTACCTGGGAGAAGAGACTGACCCCCCATCTGCTACACCCTCCTTTCAGGTAGCAATAAGGTCTCCCCTGAGCCCCCTTTTCTCCAGGTTAAACACTCCCAGTTCCCTCAGCCTCTGCTGATAGGATTTGTGCTCCAGCCCCATCCCCAGCTCCATTCCTGTTCTCTGGATATACTGCAGCCCCTCAATGTCTCTTGTATTGAGGGTGATCTATATGATAGAAGGTGATGTATTTGGGCACCTTTGAAAGTTAGGAAACTTACATGCATCCCGAGGTAATATATCAATTGAGGCTGGGGAGAGAGAACTGTTCTCTGGGAACTATCAGATGCCTTTGGAGTTAGCATAAGGTCACTCAAGGTTTTCACAGGATATGCCCAAGAACTGTCTTGGGGGAGTTTGTGATAACTGAATGTACCACAGGACTTAAAGCAAGCATGACTTTGTTCAGGCTGACTGTTTCTTGTGAATCTGACAGTTGGTATGTTAGATATATTGTATCATAGAAGTAACAGTAGCTGATGAACACAATCAACAAGTTCTCCAGAAATCTGCTTGAAACAGTAGATAAAATTGCATCCCTGAAATGAAGATCGAATTACTGTTAACTGTCAAATGAAAATAACTCTTAGAAGAGCAGCTTAATAAACTTCAGAAAATCCTACAAAAATCAGAAATAAATGGAAAAACCATTCAAAGAAACTCCAATGTAATAGAGGGAGCATTACTAATGTTATTTTCTTTTCTTTGAAATGATGGAAACAATACTCATTAAATAATTTGTTCATTTTATTTTACATGGAAGGGACTAGTCTTCTGTTAGTGTGTGCCAAATGTATTGACAATCAGCTGCTGATAGATAATAAGACTGTTGTTAAAAAACTTGTATGTGTTTTTTCAGGACTTTTAAAATTGGAATGTAGTTATTCCTCATCAATATCCAATTGGTCATTGCTTATTAAATAATTTCCTGGGGGTTTCTTGCAATGTTCACAAGCAACATTCAGGATACTGGGTTTTTAGGAAGAACTATTCCAGGCATGATAAAAAAGACTGTAGATTTCATGGACTGCAGGACACCCTGAGGTGAAATTATACGATGAATTTTTTGAGCCTGACTTCATAGAAGAAGAATTATATATTAATAGTTTGTTTTGAACAAAACTTTACACTTTCTTGGATTGAACCAGTAATATTAAATTACCTGTTGTATAAAATTAATCCAGATGTAACCTGGGGCACTGTGACATCTTCCTTTTGAATTTTCTTTTTGCATATACTTTTATGTGCCCACACCCAGTTTGAAATAACATGGGTATAGTTCTCTGTTTAAACCAGTCAATTTAAATTGCCTCCCAGCATGTGCCTGTGCCAGCACTGTTATCCCAATCAGCAACAATCCCCTAATTCCCATGACACTGTACTGGTGACCACTGAGATAAAGCTTTTGAAGAAGCTGACTTGCATAGGCTTTCATGCAGCACCATTTCTCTACTATCTCCCCTTCTCTCCATTATTTTAATATATGCAGCTTGTTTCAAAAATGTTTCTGTAGCTGACCTTAGCTGTTGTAGTGGGCAGATACATCACCAGGGCAGCTTCTAAATAATCAGGTCTTTATTTTCTCAAAGCTTTTGCGGAGGAGGAGCTGTAGAAGCATAAGCAAAAAACTTCTCTGATAGCAAAAGGTTTTCTGGGTCATTGTAAAGTAAAGGCAAAAGTGAGGGTAAAGTATGGATCAACAACAAACAAAGGTAGAGAAACTGCAAGAGTTGTACAAAAAAAGTGAAGAATGGAAGGAAAAAGCCCTTGTCCCTCATTTGTTCTTCACACATGTGCATGCCCATGTGGACCTCGCATTTCTGCAGTTAGATGGAGTTGGATGATACAGTGGAATTACAGCCCTTGGTGAATGACCCTGAACTGCAGTAACACCTGGAATAAATGCTCCAGAAGTGCCTGCTGATAATGAGTTTACTGAGGAGGGTACAGACCTTGTGGGAAACCAGGAGCTTCTTCAGCTGAAACTGACCTGAGATAAAAGGCAAACATCATCGAGGAAGGAAAAGTATCTCAAGCAGGTGTGTGTTAATGCATGCTTCATTTTATTTTCATTCTTTATTAATATATCACAAAATTCCACCCCCTTTTCAGTTTCCACACCCTGAAAGAAGGAGTGGGAGCTATGTTTGTAGGGTACAGTGGGAATATGAGATAGATTAAAATATAGAAGTATGTGAATTTAACATGTCTCAACAATCCCAATTAAAACAATCACCCAAACTGATACAAAACAGTCCTTAATGCTGGATTTGGGCAGGAGAGACAGCTACATGTAGCACCAAATCTGGACTGAATACAAATGAAGAAAATATACAGGAACTAATATTTAGCATTCAAACAAAATATTCAGAACTTTTCAAATACTTCTTTCATCTAGTCCAGCATCAATATTCCTGTGTGACTTTCATGAAGACAAGTGTAAAGTAAATATAAAACACTCTCCTTTACCTTTCTAGGTCAGGAGTTAAGTGTCAAAAATTTTATTTACATGCTGTAGTTGTATGTCAGAACAGAAAGGACCAGTGATAGTTACTTGCTGACTTTGACTTGGCTTGCTGAGCTAGTTGAAGAAACATTTCCTTCTCCAGGAAGGAAGTTTGGGATTGAAATTTGTGCTTCTTTATTCTTTTGCTGTCTACCATTGGCATAACCTTCATTAAAATGTCCAAGCAGGAATTTTTTTAAGCAGTCGTCTTCTTTAGGTCTTTGACACAGTCATAAGCAGTATATATTCCAGAATCACTTGTAACATGTTTAATAATGGCTCTTGCCCCATTCGTATAATTTTTGGCCTAAGAATACCAACAGTCCATTCCCTGCATCTTCTATAACTGCAGACTTTGGGAAACAATTCTCTTGGGAGCTGGTGTGAAGAAGTGATGATATGCATACTTTTAAGAATCTCCTTCCAATGCCTGTCTATTAAATTTTCTTCCTACAAAACTCTTAAATTAACAGCTGTCTTATTATTTATTTGCCTTGATTAGAGTATCCTAGGCAGCTTACTCACATTTAATCAAAGACTGATCCTGTTCATGAGGGGGAAAATGCTGATGAATGAAGACACCTTTTCTGAACTCAGTGCTCTGGAGAGAATTGAAGGCCTCAATACAGGAAGGCAGAAGGAAAGAAGTATCAGTTGTAAAAGTGGGAGTGAAAAGAGGTGCATATGGAACCACAAGAAGATAGTGTACTCATAATTTCAGATTTTGTAAGGCGGTAAACATTCAACAAAGAGACCTTGGAATCTCTCCAGGTCTTTTCTCACCAGTTTTTTTCTATTCTTTCTGCTTACCAGCAGATCATCAGAACATGGCACAGTATCTTTTGCATCAGCTGCAAGGGGAGAATGAGAAAGATTAGTACACATTTGTGTTGATGTGTATAAGCAAGCAACATACTGTGCTGGTTTACTTTGTGTCATGCTAAATGTGATGCTAACATGACTGTTCTTGTTGCTCAATAAAGTTTTTGAGAGTATCGTGACTTGCCTAACAAAACTGGTGTCACTCCTGTTTTCCTGGGATCTATTTGACTTGTATATGAGTTTTAAATTAACTGTTAATATAGTTTATTCACTAAATAGCTCAAATAAAAATAACTTTTAAAAAATCATGGTGCCTGGCATATGATACTCTGTACAAAATACTACCTTTTAGGTTTTATCCAGATATAGTTGCTATCATCTCCCCATCTTATTTCTCTCCCACACTAATATAATTTAGAAAGCAAGGGGGGGAGTATGTAAAATAAACCATTTAAACATAGGTGATTAGAATATTTGGCTGCTTTCTATGTCAAAGCTTATAGGATTTCAGCTGGTATTTCCCAGCTGCCCAATGAATGCCTTTAGTAGCACTTCATGAACCAGAAGTGCACATGACTGATGAGGTTCCCAGGAATCACAGCCGTGATAGCAACTAATCATGAGAAATGAGTTAGGAGACACTCTTTTCCTGAAGTCTGTCACAAAACCTGTGTTCCTAAACATGGAGGTGTCTTGTGGCTTCCCTGGTAGCCCTGACTTGATGTTGGTGAAGCATCGGCTGGTGTAGCTACCAGTGAATACATACATTGGAGAAATACTCCAGTTCAGCATCAGGATAAAGGTGGAGGCTGCTGTTGGAAGTGTGTTTTTATCACCAAAACAGACTGAGTAGAACTTTTCATTATATCCTGTTGTTTCCCTTTTACCCAGAGTCATAATCTTACTCTGCTGGACCTGTCTTGTGCCAGCCATTCCACCTGGCAGATGGCCACAGTCTGGATGGCAGCACCAAGGTGGAAGCAAAAAAAACCAAGAGCAATCTGCGTTTACGGTTTTGAAATTCGATCCTTGCCTATTTGTCTGTTATTGGATTAATTCTCACTTCAGTGCATCTGTGTGATGACTGGGGACATCTCAGTGTGCAGTTATGAAAATAGTGCCTTTTGTATGCAAAATTATATTGTATTTCTCGACCAGCTTAGATTGAATCATGTCTGTTCCAAAACTTGATTTGCCATACAGACCCAGAAATGTTGCTTCATTACAGGCATTTATTTATGTTCCTCTGTAGTGCCTGTTAGTTTTCATTCTCTGTCTGAATTACCTGCTTCTCAGATATTTTATTTTCTGTTATACTGCAAGCAAGCCTGAAATTATAAAAGGCTGTCACTCAGTTGTAAAAGAATGTAAAAAAAATTCCTCTCATCTATTAAGCTCCTTGACTTACACAGCAATGCCTGAGAATTTAAAGACTGATATAAACCCCAGCAGATTATAGGATGAAAAGCATGACCTGTTTGAATTTTGCATGGATAAAAAAGAATGTGCTGAAATTGAATTAGGGCAGCTTGGCACCATATTCCCACAGAAGTAATGCTGTCTTAGGAAAGCAGTTAGAAAGCGTAAAGCAAGGATACAAGGAAGCAGTACCAATATAGGATAGATGTAATTTGCTAATAAAAATCCTTTCTGTTAAGGTGTGTTTGCTGTCAGGGACAGCACTGCATGTGTTTGACATGATTGCATTATCAAAATTAGGGTGGTGATATAAATGCTATTAGCAGAACACTGTCAGCGGGAACTTGACCTCAGACTTCCTTCCCTTCCAGCTTTCTTGGAAAGATGTAATATTGACACATAGCCCCACGTGCCAAGAATCATTACATCTAACGATTTGATTGGGATCTTAGATACTAGTTATTGTTAAACATTGGTGTTTCATTTTTTCTTAAAGTATGTGGTTATATTTAAGAAAATTAAAGGATTTTTAAATTAGAATAAGAATTCTTTGTTATATTTAAAATGTTTCAATATCATATTTCAAAGTCTCTGTAAATCCCATTCAGAACCTTCACTGGGAACCTACAGTACTGATGTCACAAATAGCCATAATATTTTGGCTTTATGATATGGAATTGCTGTTATGCATTGTGATCATGTGGTCGTCATAGATGGCAGTGTGACAAATTCTATGACCAAATTTCTGTTTAGGGTGACAGCATTATGATGAAGTCTGATGCACAAAACTCTGCAGATCTTCATCAAAAATAAACTCCTTTTAACAGCTGTAAAAGGTTGTGGTTTTGTTTTGGGTTTTTTTGAGGGGCAGGGGGATATTTTGCTTTGACAAATCAGTTTCTATTGTTTTGTAAGGATTTCTGTTGGAACAAGGGTTTTATCTTCCAGTGGGAACTTTACAGCTTTACAAGAGGTAATAATTTTAAAAAAATGACATTAAATGAATTTGTTTTAAGGTATTGTCAGTAGTCAGTTTTGGCTAATTCACATGCCTGATGACAAAATTTTCATCTGTTCATGTACCATCCTCAGAAAACCAGAAAATTCAGAAATACAACAGTTCATTGTTTGTAATGGTCAAACATGTAAGTCCAATGACATCTCATACAAATAAAGGTGATTCTAGCATTGCTCCTGTTGAAAATTTGTAACCTAATGTTCGCATTTAGGTTTACAAAACTCCCTGATTGCATGGTGGGTTTATGCATTCCTTCTTTATAAGCAGAGTAACAAATGAATACAGTTTGTGAACACATTTGAAAATTTATCAGAAATCATGTTCGGTAGAAATGCAGATTTGTAAATCATTTTAAGAGAAGACCTTTAGCACTAAAAGAAATATCCCACCCTAAACAATCTAATAAGCTGAATATTGCAAATTTGTACTTGTATTTATCATAAAGCTGAATTACTCATTCATGTCTTTGGGGTAAAGGATGTGAGTGCTGTGTTAAATGTGCTGTTATTTTATAAGGAGGCCTATAGATACTGTGGTTTCTGAACTGCAGGGTCTGTCCAAGAGTACAACATCTTGTTTTCTGAAGAGCATTTTAGCTGCAGTGTAATTAAAGAAGAAGATGTTTGTTCTGCTTTTTGTCCCTTCTTGCTGGGGATTTCTTACTTAAGTAATGCAATTACTATTTTTGAACTGAAAAACCACAAGGATATTAATTATTGTTTATACTTATGTATTGAATTGCCTAATCTTAAACCTTACATTAAAAAGTAAGTAATAAATAGCATTGTGACCATCTTGTCTTGAATGAGGTATTCAAACTCTTGTATGGATTCTGTCTGTGATTTTTTTCAGGGAAAGGTAAACTATACATGTTCGGCAGTAACGACTGGGGCCAGTTAGGACTAGGATCAAAGAACACTGTCAGCAAACCAACATGTGTTAAAGGTTTGTTTGATTTCTCTTTTTTTTTTTCTTTTTTTTCTCTTTTTCTTTTTTTTTAATAAGACCTTGGTGAAAAGGTACCTCGTAAGATGCAATTCCAAAATAAGTGATTCTGCCATCTTTACTTACCACATGTACACGTCACTGCACAGAATCATGAAAGTAGTTCAAAAGGATCCCTGACTGATTTTCCATCACTTCAGATTCTCAATCCTTTTGCATCTGAAAATTACTTCAGATACATAGAATCCTGTCATTTTTATGGGCTCTGATTTTATGTAATATTTGCATTTTCTGACAAACCATAACTTCATTTTTTACTGCAGACAATAATCACATGCTTGGTCTCTGTGTTGTTGTGTATGTGTTAGAAATCAGAGTTCCAGGAGCATTGTGTAACCTCTGTATCACAATTGTCTTAGCAACTTTGTAAATGAAAAAAATCTATCAGAAACTTTCTACAAGTACTGCTCCATTTTTAGCAAGTATAAGAAATGCCCAAGGGGGCATAAATGTTAATACATTTCTATGAGGCAGTAAAATACATGTCTATATTCTGTAAAATGTTTTCATTGCACTGTGGTCTTCTTGATCTTTCCTATCTGTTTTTATCTTGTCAAACAAAACTAAGTCAATACTTTTCCCTATTCCCTCACTTATGTCAAGTCAGATCTATCCCATTAACGCATTTCTTTTCACCATTAAATGTTTATCTTCACTCTTTCTGCCAGCAGATCGATCTGTTAGCTTATTGTTAAAAACAAATTATCCTGCTTGTTCAAACTCTGTTCTTCCTGATTTAGTTTATTCTACTGTTCTTTATTTGCTCCTGTCTGTATTTCACTTCAGAGAGAGAATGCAGCTACTCTCAGGCTCACATCTTCTGTCAGCCATGTGAGAGACTGATTCTTACCTTGGCTTAAATGGATTGGGTGGCAAGTTTTGGGTTTACTGTCAAATTGCAATGGAGACTAAAAGATGAAGAGAAGATAACAGCAATTCAAACCAGACTTGGCACCCATTGAAAAAAGTCACAAGTGGGGTATCTTTCTTCTCTTGGCAGTAGGGAGCAGGAGGAAGTTCTGGAGCTTTTCTCACTAGCCTTTGGTCGCCACTTGGCTTTGGGAATGGGGTTGCAAGGACACGTTTCAGTTTCTGCTTGGAGCCAGATGGTTGTAATTGCATGTTTTCTGAGAAAATATTTTCTGGGACTTGACTGGAGAATAATGAAATTGGTTATGAAAAATCACCAGCGACATTATAAATATAGCATGTCTCATAAAATACAATGGATTAACCTAAGTGGGAGGAAGATTAGGGAGCACAGGCTTCTGAAGAGCTGATTAAGATCACCTCTGAAGTTGGAGACAGAGTTTTGGGATATAAAGCAGCAAGTTAAGACTGTAGAAGCCACTGTTGGAAGTGTTATGGTTCCAGCCTGATGGTAGTGGTAGATGTTGGATAGAAGAGGCAGGAACCCGAATTTGGACAGTTTATGTTTGTGTCTGTGTGACAGACCAGAGGCCGTTCATGCTTAAGTAGACAGATTTATTTGGTGACTTGGTAGAAGGGGCTTTAATCTGAATGTTATCGAGCTGGTGAAAGTTGATCTGGAGGGACTGAAAAAGGGTTTGTGAAAGGGATGATTGTTGTTGGCTTTGTCGTGGACTAGTGCAGTGGAAAAGCAATTAAAGATTTATTATGTAAAAATAATGTTGATTTTAGAGTATTGTATAGGGTACATGGACATGACTGAGAGAAGATAATTAGTTGAAATTATCAGTAACTGGAGAGAGGATTGAAAACTCAGGGAGACTTTTTTCCTCTCTTTTTCTGACATGGTGCACTTGCCATGGGAGAAGGGGAATTTCTGTATTCTCTCTTTCCCACCAAAATAACTCCTGACAACTCTCACACACATTCCCAATCTTTCAGAGTGACCATACTGCAGAGAAGTGCATGCAATGAGTGCGTGGTAATTCAGCTGAAATTGAGACAGGATGATATATGCGAAAAATGTAAGCACCAGTCCAGATAGGGCTGTCCTTTGCGATTGAGTTCAGTGATCAGTAAGAGATCAGCACAGAGCAAGAAAAGGATGTGAGCAGAATGAAGGGAGGTAGGGATGCTAAGGCAAAAACCAGTATGGTTTCAAAGGTTTACAATAGTGGGAAAAGTATAAGAGGGAACTAAGAGTAGTACTGTTAATGAAAACTGAAGACAGCTTAAGTCATGAATTTTATCCTGCAACTTGATATATTCTTCGAGGCATATCCCATAAGTGGTAAATTCCAGGGACTATGGCATTGGGATGAAGTAACCATCATCAAGTTAATTTGAGTGTTTTAAGTTTTTAAGGTCTGATCTACTTTCTTATCTTGAGGGAATACTGATTTGATAAGTCGTGTGCTAGGTTCAAATAGGCAATGAATCTTGTAATCATTCTGTTGGTTAAAACGTGAAAAAAAATCAGAGCTCCCTCTAGAGCATAGAGCACTTTACTGTTGAACCAGGTATCAGCTTGTTTTTAACTTTCCCCTCTCTTTGACTTTAATTCGTAGCTTTAAAACCAGAAAAACCAAAACTTGCTGTTTGTGGAAGAAACCACACTTTAGTTTACACAGGTATGTAACCTCTATTTAATACATATTAAAGATGCATTTCTTCCTTTGCATTCATGCAAAATTACATCAGGAACCCAAGCAGTGCTGAAGAAGGAAAAATAAAGGAAAATGGGGTTGCTGAAACTTAGTGGTTTGATATCCAGTTCTTAGAATTTGGAATTTTTTAGAATTGTTTGATTTATTCTGAGCCAATGCATTTATAAATTAATGCTGTAGAGCAGTTTGCTAGCAATAGACATACGGAGAAATTTCTTGCTGGCATTTGAGGTATGGTTAACAGTTATCAATATTTTATTTAAGCCCTGTAAAGGTATATTATTATTTTTATATACATGTATACTCAAATTTACCTTTGACAAATAATCTTTGTTGGTGTGAAGTTATATATTTGAGTAAATATAGTAAAACTGAATGTTTTCAAGTCTTCAAATTTTGTTGCATTTTTGGTTAGGCAACATACTCTGCTATTCCAATGACAAGTTGTTTTATTAAGCTATAAATAAACTGTAAATGTAAACTTAAAAATAAATTTGTAGAGAAACAGTATACAGAGATTTTATGTGGATTGCTGTCATGCTTCTATAATTTATGTAATGGAATAGCCATCTTTGTGGTTGCAATCCTTTAGCTTTCAGTAATTTTATAAAGAGGATTGTTTGATTATTAGGAGGTTTATATATGTAGAGACCCTGAGCACTGTCAATAAGATTATTAGAATGAAACAGAACATTCTAATAACAGTTGAGTGTGCAAGACCACACAGGGTAAATAGCAGCCACCTTTGGTGCACACACTGGATAAATAATTTGTGGCCATTTAGATAGCAAGAACCAGTTATAAATTGTATGTCAGTTTATTTATCACATTTCTGTCTGGATTTGCATAATAGTAGGCCTTTTCTGTTTCATCTGATAGATGAGCACTTTAGATGTGAAACATACTAAAATTAAAAATATAAATCTTAAAGTTCTCTAAGGTTGAAGATATCTATCATCAGTGTTAACTTCAAGATTCTGAAACAAAAAAACCTAGTTAATTAAATTTGATGTTATTTAAATATTAAAATGAGTAAAATATTTCTAATAAAAACCTAAGTAAAATATATTTCGTTCACAGTACTCAAAACTATCAAGTTATTAATCTCTTTAATTTATGTACTAATAAAGCTTCAGTGTTCTTTGTGTGACATAGTTCACTATTTTCCTTACACTTTATCTTAAATTATACATTTTTTGTGGAAGGAGCTGCTTCTGGCTGCCAGGCCTGTGGTTAGTCATTTTCTCAGAACTCTTGCAGAACTTCAAATTATATTTACTTTTTAGATCAGTCTCCAGAATAGTGGGGAATGCAGTCTAAGTACATGTAAGGCCTTTAGGAAGTTCTGATCCAAGAGTGTGCAGGAAAACCTTGTTAGCTACAACAGAAACTGCTAATTTCAACTCAAGTGTATTTCAGGGCAATAGACTTCAATCATTCTGTGATTTTTTCCATTGAAAATTAAATGACTTGTCCATTTTCTTCATTCTGTGCATTACATGTGCTTTTCTGTATGCAGAAAAAGGAAACGTGTATGCTGCTGGAGGTAACAGTGAAGGTCAGTTGGGATTAGGTGACACAGAGGAAAGGACCACGTTTCATTTAATTAGTTTCTTTACCAACCAGCACAAGATCAAGCAACTAGCAGCTGGATCATACACCTCAGCAGCAGTAACTGGTAAGAGCAACTGCTAATAAAATCTATTTATGTGTGTCCAGCCTGGTGTTCCAGGGAAACATTTATTCCAGCATTCTGTCTGCATATGTGGGTGCATTTTCTATGCTCACTGTCTTCTTTCCTTGCTGACCACAGTCATTTTTTGACAACCAATTGCCTATATTAACAGTCTGGTAAGGGGTGACTGTCTCATTAACTTCTTACAGTTTTTGTGAAAGTAAACCTTTTCCATGAGAAATGGCCTGCAGTGGGAGCTTGACCTGGATTAATTTAGTAGGAATCCTTACAAAGGAGAAACAGTATGAATACCCTCAAAATGGAAAAATCTTCAGTTTATTTCCAGGGAAGGCAGCTACAAAACATGAATCTTATGAAAACTAAGCTTCTCTAATTCCACTTCTTACTGCAACTGTTGCGGTGTATTGGCACAGGCTGCACAGCTCTGTCATTCCTTACTAATTCTGGGAGAGCCTGAGCCCATCACCTGTTTCGGGTGGCAAAATTTTACCATCACAACACATTGAAATCCACACAGTTACAGTATTTGCAGCCATTCATTGGGTGGTCCTTTATTACCCTATAATGCAATTTTTGAAGTATTGCTGTAAAACAGCTGTTACTGTACATGTTTAGGGTAAGTTACTGAGGCTGTAATTTCAGAATGTGAGGGAGATGCTAGCCTGCTTGTTTGGTTTTTGGTTTTTTATGCCAGTTGCTGACATTATCCTGATATTTTTAGGACAATTTTGAATTATTTTAGCTCCTAACACTATCTCAGTAGTACTGTAGATGGTACGTTTTCATTCACAACTTATTTCCCACCAATAAGAAATATGCAGAGAGAAGACCTTGTCTCTTCTAGAAGAATATAGAGATTTTCATGATGTTCACTACCTTTCTTTTTTTTTTTTTTACTGTTGCCATTGGTCTTTGTTTCAATAGAAGCTAGTCTTAATAAACCTGGAACAGGTATTGTAGTAGTTGAGAGAAAGCAAAACAAAGCTGGGCAATATAATCACCTGTGAAGAGAACTAGAAGATAAGGCATGAATAAGTGGGATGTGTACCAAAGTCAGAACAGAGGATAAGTTTGGAAGAATGAGAAAGGGGTGACTTGCACCTAGATATGAGAAAATGCCTTAAATTCACTGCAATATTTTCATACTGACCTCTGGCAACTGAATTGTGTCACACATGCAATCTTCCCCTTTCTGAAGGAATGTTTTTACATGGTACTTTTTCTGTTGGTATTTATGGTCTAACATCAGTTGATGAGTAAGTGTTCTGTGTTATTTTTGAAAAGCTTAAGGAATACCTTTTATTTCTGACTCCTTTTTTGCATTGTGCTAAATTATCATTTTATGTCCCTGAGATGATGACATTTAGTAGTATCATACACAGAGTTTCTAAAATGCCCTTCAATAGGTAGATTGAAGATTTTTATTAGGTTTTGTTCTAAATCTGTTAACTATCTGTGTCTTCATTTTAGAGGACGGGCAGCTCTTTGTGTGGGGGGATAATTCAGAAGGTCAGATTGGCTTGGCCAATGAACCCTGTGTCAGTGTCCCCTGTCAAGTGGATATTGGAAAACCTGTTGCTTCTGTATCCTGTGGATATTATCACTCTGCCTTAATAACAGGTAAGAGAATGGGAATAGAGGTGAGTGGAGACAAGACAGTGGTTTTCAAATAGTTGCCTGTTTAAAGGTAGCTAATGAGGCATTCATTAGTTTTGAAACTTGATACATCGTAGTTGTTAAAAACTGCCATGTGACAGAAAGCCATCTTTGTAGTTCTTTATCACACTGAGAGAAAAAACCTGCAGTTAATTTTCTGCATTTGCACATTGTTATGCAAAAGTGTATTAGAAAGAACGAAATATCACAGTTTATTTTCATAAAGGTTATGAGATGTATGTATTATTCATTTTTTGTAATGATCAAATAATCATCTTCTCTAGAAACATAAATATTGAATAGAGTTGCTATGTTATGAGAAAAATTAATCTCATTTGCTAGAAATGCAAGATTGTTGTCAAAGTTTGATGCTCTTTCTTAAAATTTAAGTTTTGAGGGTGGTTAAAGAGGCAGTACATGGTATGAGGAGATGCAATGCTACAGTGAGTTGGTGTCTGATCTCTAAACCAACCCACCTCTTTCCACTTCTCTCTTCCCAGCTCTCAGTTGGGAAGATTCCACTCATTTTTTAATAATGCCAGTATGAGTGAATTTATTGGTCAGTATTGATGATATTATGTATGAGCAGCCAAGAATTCCTCTCAGCTATATAGATTTACATTATTAAACTTTACAGTTTGGTCCCCTCAGTGTAATTAAAGATTTTAAAAGATCAATAGTTTTGATTGTAAAGCTTTTAATGGGTACCCAGGAGCTACTCCATCAGACACTTTTCCCAGATTACTTGATAAATGTTACTTTCCCACAATGTCTGTGTTGCTGTCTGAGAACATGCTGTTAACAGAATGAGAGCTTGCTATAGTGGACAAATATTAATTAGGTGTTATGCTGGTAGTGTGCAACTTTTATTACAAATGCTTTATGAACTCAGTAAGTGAGTTAAGTGTCTGGGACTGATCAGGAGCTCAGCACCTGCTAGGAAAAATACAGCTTCCTGAACTGAGGAAAAAATGATGCTTACTTCAAAGGTGTAGTAAGGTGTGTATCTCTGCCCTAGAGCCAAGAGCTGAAGCTCTAAGACTGCAGTGGGATTTCACAAAAGCTCTCATTAATAGAAGGGTTGGGGACAAGCGTCTAAGAGTAAAGAGAGAACAGTGTGTGCCTAGTGATCTGAGGAAATGAAAACTTTTAATGGAAGGGGATAAGAAAACAAGGCTTAGGGTCACAGCTGGTTAAGAAAAATGGAGCCTCTCAAAATATTAATAGGAAGATGAACTGATTATCACCTGTGAAATGAGGAGTTGTTGAACCCGTTACTGCTTGAACAGGCCTGAGTTTGAGACAGAAAACCTTAATTTTCAGCCTTAGTGTCTGCAAGTCCTGCGTGAACTGGATTTCAGTCCCTGTTGCTGAAACTACTGACACACACATGGCCTTCTTTGTGGTGAAAGCATAAATTTTTGTATTACTTTACTTTGGCCCCTTGTCGACAGTTTTATTTGACTGATACTTCAACTAGCATAAAAATTTAGTATTGGACATCCAAGTACTTTTGCTGAATTTATCTTCTGTTGCACTACTGTCAACTGCACTGTTGCACTCTGTGTATCCAGAGTGTTTAAAAACAAACTTTATGCATTTAATCTGAGTGTACCATAATCACACAATGTGTTACTTATCAGCTATTAGAATACTACAGAATTACTACATTTTGACTTTTGAACATCAAATAACACACTCTCTTTAATAACGGAACATAGTTGCAGGATCTAAGACGTGGTACTTGCTGTCAGGCTGAACTGATGAGCATTGCACTGTATGGCTCCCTTTCTTAATATGCTTTTGTTTGACATAAGGTGTGCACTGGCTGAGCAAACTGTTGGGATCACAGGCATATCTGGGTTAAAACTAAAAGGTGGCTAATGAGGACACTAGAAAACATAGTGTGGACACAGAGTGCCCTCTCCAGGGCAGGATGTTCATTAATAAGACCCTGTTGAATAAAAAACTGGTGAAGTATGGATTCCGGCTTTTTTTTTCAACTAAAGTTCTTATTTCTTTGAACTAGCTGGGTTTTAAAAGATTTTTTTTAGTAGGCTTTTTTCTTTAACTGCTATAAAGTCAAGAGCAATATCTCTTACCTAGTAGTTCCAAAAAGATGATTTGTCACCTGTTTTACTTTTGCTTTTTAGAAGGCCTTCTTTGCAGACAATAATTTAACTACTGAACATGTCAGTCACCTGTATTGTACCATGTACATGTGGGCCCCACTGATGCCAAAGTAGTTGTAGAATAGAAGAACAGAATATATCCTGAATATTTTTAATTAAAAAACCACTTCTTAAATTTAGACTAGGCACATGGACAGGCAATGGTTAACTCAATTCCATATGCAAATTAGGAAACTGGTCTGATTACTCAGTTCATATTTGAAAGATGATTTTTTGCTCTCTTTCCCTCTCCTTTGCATTCTTCAAAGAATTTCACTGAGAAGAGGTTTTTAATCTTTAGCTTCCAGCTCTCTTTAGGTCTTTTTCGCAGTGTGTTTCCTTTCCTTTCTTTTTGCAGACAGTGGGTCCCAGTATTAGAGCTATATCTCAAACAAAGCAACAGAGACACAAACTGCTGGAAGAGTGTAGCAACAATTTTGAGCCCTTTTACAGATCTTTACTTGTCTTTCCTTTGACCACACACTCAGGAGGGGACAATTTTTCAGGAAGCATTAAGCTTGACAAGCATGTGCAACTCATTTGTCTACTGGAGGAGATGGAGAGCAGGAAAAGCTGATATATCCAACCACTGCTCTTGTGTCTACAGCAGAATTAGATTCGTGGAGCCAGAAAGGAACTGAGTATAATAGACCTGTTCTAGTGTTTCCCCTACCCAAATTGTTACTGTAATCAAGGTCAAGATAGAATCTTATTGAGAAGATGTATTTTCATAGAGAGCTTTGCAGGTTCCTTGAATTCCTTTTTTCAATGTATTTTGTCATTATTTTTAAGGAATAGTTTTAAAGATCATTCATCCCACAAACATTTCCATGCTCTGAATTTCAGTGTTTGAGACAGTTTTAATCAATTTGGTTTTGAGTAAATGTTTCTTTTCTTTTTCTTCATAATTTATTCAAGGAACCATAGAGTGATCCAGTTCTTTTGTCCACTCATTTTTGTCTCTTGTTTGCCACCAGCCAGGTCTCCTGTCTACTCTCCTGTCTCCTGCACATTTTCCTTTGAGGGGCATTTTCCATTCACTTGTCCATTTCCTTGATGTGCTCTTGTAACTTAAAGTTTAGTGATACAGAAAATGTGCCACATTAGGGAAAGTTCAACATGTGAGAATATGACTCATATGAGAGGAGAAAATTAAATAACCAGCTTCTGTTGTGAACAGAATGTCCTTAAAATGCAGGTGTGCTGCACACAGTACATCATGTCCTCAGCATGCAGATGTACTGCAGACATAGTGCACTCAAAATTTATCTGGGTTTGGCTGGCTTTTTTTAATGGTTGATTGCTATTTTTCATAGTTTTTAAACTACTATTTGCCTTGAAGGGATGTGTAATGTATTCAAAAATTGCTTTAGTAAATGGTTTCATCTTTGTTAGCTGGATTATTAAGTTGAAAAAATGTAATAAACTTGATTAGTTTGGGAAGCTTGGCCATTTGAATCTCTAATCCTATTAATTAGATAGTGATTGGATTAATTTTTTCAGTGCAATGGTGTTTAAAAAGAACTGCTGGTCTCTTCAAAGAGAACTGCATAAGTAGTTATCTCCCAAGTGCTGTTGGGGGTTTATAAACTTGTTTCTAGAAATACGTGGCTAATCTAAGAGTATTGAAACCATACTTCCAAAAAATACAGGGTTCTTTTTATTTATATGTTGGGGTCTTTTTCTTTCTTTTCACTTAGAATGCCTAATAAAATATCTTTTTGACAGCAGAATGTTTTGGTTACAGAAAACCTCACATTGCAGTTGATTTTTCTCTTTTTAATTGGGCTGCTGTTTTAGAACAGAAAATTGATGCTGCTGCAAATAATTGCAAAGTATCAGCCTGTTCAGAGTATTTCTGCACACAGATATAAGAACAAAGACCAGAATTAAAACAGGAAATCAAGCTGAACAGAGAAGCCTAAACACAGTCCATAGGTTGGAAATGGAATGCAATACACTTTTTTGCAGCTGAGGTAATTTGCTGGTTCTTAAAAAACACAGACAGATTGAAATGGCTGCAAAACAACTCTTAGAAAAGAAGTGTAGAAGAATGTAAGAAAGCCTCAGGAAGAGATGACTGAGAGGGGACCTCAGCCATGTCTGTCAGTGACTGCAGGGAGGGGTCAGAGTGTGGACCAGGCTGTGCTCTGTGGTGCTGAGCAACAGGACAAGAGACAACGTGTAGAAACTGATGCACTGGAAGTTCCACACACAGTTTCATGTCATTTACTCTGATTTTTTTCCTCTATATCTTACAAGAGCAAAGTGTCAATTTTCCATCAAAATTCCATGCAAAATTATTTTCTGTTTTAATTCCGATTCTTACGAGTAACTTCAGTTGACTTAAATACTGATTACAGAGGGAATTGCCACTTCTCAGAAGCGGGATGTATTTGGTTTTGTTTTTCCCTTGGCCTCATTCCTTGCAGGCTAAATATTGTGATTCTGATCTTGGAGGGGGCTAAAATCTATCACCTTTGTGTCCCATCAAAGCAGAGTGCTTTGCACAGCTGTTTGGGCATTATACAAATATGTTCAATTGTCCCATAATATTCATCCACTTTTCTGCCTTGACAATCCATCCTTGCTCCTGAGCGTGTGCTGGAAACCATGTGCTGTTCTGTGTTTTCACAGGAGATGGTGAACTCTATACTTTTGGAGAACCTGCAAATGGGAAACTGGGATTGCTGCCTGAACAGCTGAAGAACAATAGAGTCCCTCAGCCTGTACTGGGAATTACAGAAAAGGTTAATAAGGTTGCTTGTGGTGGAGAACACACAGTGGTGCTGACAGGTATGCAATTTAACTGGCTTTTCTTACAGCTCTATAACTTAGTCTTAAACTCAATTTACTCTAAAGAATTTACATCCCACTGAAATGTAAGATGCTGTAGTGATCCTAAGTGGAAGACCATTGTACATCGAGGAGGTGGAAATCCATGCAACACAGCCAGCTAAGGCAGGCCTGTGCTGCACTGCCCGTGCCCCTTGGCCACAGCATGAACTTGGCCAGGTGATTGTAACAAAGGGGCTTCCAGGCAGCTCCTGGCTGATACCACTGGTTACACCACTTGTGTGCCCTTGCCTTATCTGAAACTTCAGCAGCAAGTTCCCATGTGAATGTCCTTTTTATTCAGTATAAAATGCTGACTTTATCAGTATAAATGATGTCTAGAGTTGTTTTGCTTGTAAGAAAATCCTATAAGAGCTCAAACTGGGGTAACCTTCCATGGATGGGATCTGCACAGCATGCTGGGCCTGACTGGAGTCCTCTTCAATTCCACACAGCTCAGGATTCCCAGCCTCTGAAGGGACAGAAGCTTATTGATACTATCTTCTTTTTCTTTACAGTCTTAGCCTCAATAAATAGCATTTTAAGAGAACTTTACATAGACTGAGTGCCTTTCTTACTGGAATTGTAATAAGCCAGCAGTGCCTAGTGCAACACAGGTGATTGATGTTTCTTTCCTCTAAGAACCTTGAACGTGATTCACTGCAAAGTGAGGGGGGAAATTCTAGAGGAAAGCCTCCATTCTGTAGTAAATTTAAATGCTCTTGAATATTTAGGAAGGTATATAAGAAGTCACTTTTCAAGTAGCTTCACTATCTACTGGATGCCTAAGTGGATTAAATGTCTTGTGATACAGAATTGCTTGTGCCTTTGAGCAGACTCTTCGGCATACATATGAAACTAGTACAGACATATATATTTGGCATATTGTACAAATTATGAAAATCAGCAGATACAACTGATACATATTAGTTCACAGGGCCACATGTATAGTACTTGGAAAGTGGTGTGTATTACTGAACTCTTAAATAGTTGTCTGCCAGTGGTGACTTAGCTTTTCCAAGACATATGTGCAAAGCATTGCTAGCTATTTATTTTCTCAAGTTCTAGCCTGACCTATAGTGCTGTAGAAGCAGGAAAGATAAGTTTGATTTTACCCACAGATGGTTTAAAAAATATCAGCTTTAGCTTGTAATGAATATAACATCTGTAAGACTGTATAGCCTGTAATTATTCTCCCACCAAAATGCAAATGCTGTAAAAACAAATGAGACTTATAGATATCAGTCTTTAAATCTGTATTCTGAAGATTCTATATAGTGGTCTCTTGACAATCTTGTGACCTGCCTTCAAGGTTATGTAGCCAAACTTTCTAAAATATAAACTGCAAATTCATCCGAGGGAGACTGTAAGTAATATGATTTGATATTGTACTGCAAGTCATTGGAGAGAGTAAAGGTGGAAGTGAGATGCTGGGAAGGATTATGTGTAATGATTCAAGCTGCAAGATTCTGGGTAGGTTAAAGTTCCTTTGGGAAAACTACGAAGAGGAAATAGCAGTAGCCAGTTTAGGAAATAAACATTTGTCTACATTTTAGTGCCTTTGTCTCTCTTCTTCCACCAACATAAAGTCGTACCCTGGCAGTATTCCATGTCATAAAATAAATTTCTTTAAGTGAAATCAGATTATCATTATTAGTGAAAAAACTGCCATAAATTTGGAGCCAACAAATGTATAAATCATAGCATTATTTTAGGGGTTATAAAGTGAAGGTCTGTAGAAAGAATTTGATTATCATTATTGATTATTTTTTTAATCATAAATCTGAATTCAACCAATAGATATTTCATTTTAATAGCATTTCATGTGATAAAAAATCATTATAACCAACGACTATTATAGAGATTTAGAAAAAGGATACAGACCTGGATGCCATCATCATTATAGTGAAATCTGTACAAGAGCTAGAACAAACGGGCAAAATATAAATGCCAAAGAACAAATGCAATGAAGAAAATAGTATAATAAGTATGTATGTGTGTAAGATTTACTTGCTTATGGAAATAGACTTTGTAGTAAAAGGCAGATACGAAATTCAGTACTGGCTGGGCTGGCAGTTGATGATCGAAGTGTTGAGTGCCAGATGATCTAGTTGAGTCACAAGAAGATGAAAACAATATTCTCCAACAAAATACATTTCCTAAAAATTAATAGTTGTGATAAGAGTGAAAAGTCAGATTTTTAAAATGTGATTCAGCTGTTATTAAATTGGCTACAGCTGTGAACTTCTGACTAAGACACTGAAAGAGTAGAGGATAGTGGAAATACTTTCTCAAGTGAAAGAGACTTAGTCAGGAGTGTTGACATAGAGAAATTTTTCTGACTCAAAGCAAAACTTTTGGAAAAAAATTGTGAAAAGAGATAGATATGGATACTAAAAATTTTAAGTGAGTGTGACATACATACATTATAGGCCTCACACCAGAAACTTAACTTGAAATCAACCCTGAATTGCATCTTGAGGTAAAGTGATGTGACCAAAAATTGAGAATTCTGATGATATATCTTTAAGAGGAGCAGAAATATTTATACCTCTTTTAGGCTCATTTTCTTAAATTAAGAAAGTAATACAATTTTGAAGAAATTCTGAATTTCATGTGGCATCCTCTATGAAAATGGGTGCTGCTTGCCCTTAGTAACACAATATTTACTGATGTGGTTTTCATCCTTTCAGGGTCTTTCCAGTTTTTAAGGGTGTGACATTTCAGTCTCAAGAAACAAGAACTGGGCATCTGACTATTGAATATTCCCCTGCTTCATCTATCTCATTTAACATAGCAATAGCACAGGAGAAAATGTCATACACAGGAGAAACTGTTGCACATCTTGGCTCATTTCTTGACATAATTTCCACGTAGGGTTTATCAAATTAGAAGAAAGCATAATCCAGTTATCTTACAGAGTACAAGGCAAGTTTCTTCCTGACTCTCATGTGCAATTAGTCTATTCCAAAGCACTTCATTTGATTTCTTTTTTATGACTGTTATCTATTCTATTGGCAATTTTGTATGGTAAGAACACTGTTATCTGGGTTATTAAATCAAGGTACTGTTTGGAATCTCTCCAACAAGTATAAGAGTAAAAGGTAGAAAGTATATTGCTCTGAAATTTCAAAATGGGAAATTCAGTTATATTTCCAAGGGAACAAGAATTAAATTGTTGAGAGCAATGAGTTAGAAAAAACCCAACTTTTTAAATATTGCCTTTAGGAATGTTGAGTATGGTATTGGAAACCATCATCTTTACAAGCTTGATTGTTACTTCTGCCTTTAATATTTGCAGTTGTTCTAGACAATGAACAGAATTGTGTTTAAAAATACTATCATGCATAAGCTTGATAGCACAAAGGTATTCATTTCAGGGCAGACAGGTAATCCAAGAAGATGCAGTCCTCATCCCAGATGAGTTCTCTCAGTGACTGAAAAAAATGCACTGACTACCCCCAGTGCTTGCAGATGCTTCCTGCTGCAAATGAAACTTTTGGTGTCATCACTCTGAAACAAAATACGGGAGAGCAGCAATCACAATTTGTGTACTTTTTCAATACAGTGTTTTAAAAGGTAGAATAATAATAAATATGATTTTAGAAGTTGGAGAAGAAGAAACAGATGATTTGAAGTGGCCTTAATATCTTCCAGTTTTTTTTCAGATGATGACAGATCCTCTGGGAATAATTTTGTCTATAGAAGGATGTATTACCTTCTTTCATTCTCTGAAAGGAAGGAAAGCAAAGATAGCTCTTCAAAGGAAAAAATGAAGCAGGCCTTTGAGAATAGAATGTTTGACATAAGAACATTAGTGCATTAGTATGTAAAATGTTGAATTTTTCATCTTCTGTCTCAAGGTCTTTTAAAAAGAAAAGAAAGCCAAGGCACCCTTTTGAAAGAGGAGGAAAAGGATATAAAAGCTCTACCTTTTCCTGACAGAACTCACTGTTCAGACCATATAGGATTATCTAGATTTTTCAAACCATTCTTAAGGCTGTACACTATTTATACTGAAATCCCCAAATCCAATTACTAACTCTGGTAATACTGAGTATTCTGTTGACAGTTGATTTTTTACAGTAACATTTTTCAGCATAAGCTGTTTAAAAAGAAAGCTATTGTAAGAGTGAATAGTCCATTGGCATAATAGTTATGGNAATTGGGGTTGTTCAGTCTGGAAAGAGAAAGCTCTGATCTAAATGCAGCCTCCCAGTGCCTGAAGGGAGCCTACAGGAGAGATGGAGGGAGGCTATTTACAAGGGCCTGGAGTGACAGGACAGGGAGGAATGGGGCTTCATACTGAAAGAAAGTAGGTTTAGATTAGATACTAGGAAAAAATTCTTTACTGTGAGGGTGGTGAGGCACTGGCACAGGTTGCCCAGAGGAGCTGTGGCTGCCCATCCCTGGAAGTGTTCAAGGGATGGATGGGGTTTTGAGCAACCTGGTCTAGTGAAAGGTGTCCCTGCCCATGGCAGGTGGGTTGGAATGGAGTGATCTTTAAGGTCTCTTCCAATCCAAACCATTCTATGATTCTATGTTTCTATGATGTAACCATACCTGTCTGTTTCCTTTGTAGTTCCATGGACTTTTTAACTTAATCTGTAGCCTTAAATACATAGCAGGGAATACATGATTCTGAAAAACATTCTTGGAGCTCACACAGTTCTTTCAGCAAATGACATGTTTTAAAAAAAAATATGAAAGCTATATAGATTTTTGCCTAAGACTATTTTATTGATAGTGCAAATGGTCACGGACATGACAAAAGATGTCTGCAAAGGTGGAAGATAACACATTCACAGGGAAATATCCCTGTTCTTCCAATAAAGGAAATGTAGGAAGTAAAAAAGAAGCTCTTCCAGCACTCAGGTGCTGGAGGTCACTTGAAACAGCAAAGCTGTTGTCTTCTGTGCAAGCTCTGAAACCATTTCTCTTCATCCTTCAAGGGCCCTCTCATGGGCTGCTGCTGTGTTCAGAAGGATGAAATTCACCTCTGTTGTTCTATCAATAAGTGTGTGAGATTTCCATTCCATACACTTCTCTTTCCATGCATTTATAAAGGCAGATTGGAGGAAATAGCTCCTTTCTGTTATAACCTCTGAAGGAGGTTATTAGTGAGGTTTGGCCTCACTTCTGCACCAGAGCAGTGAATCATTTGAGAAAGGTGCAAGGTTTTTTTCTTCTCCTGCCCTGATAATTGACTGAGAAACAAATTTAGGAGGAGCAACATTTAGGTGCCTCTGGTCTATAAGGGCAGCAGAAGAAATTCTTCTTCTCATAAAGGCACTATAACTTGACTTGGGATTGGCCTTTCTCCTCACTTTCAATAGAAAAAGAAGAAAGAAAAAATTCCCTTCACTTTTAAAGGTAACAGTTAAGAACATCTCCTTCTCAACACAAATGCAGAAGACATTGCATGTTTCATGCTAGGATTAAAGAAGAAACCTCGAAGTTCACTCAAAGTAATTATGTTAATCAGATAAACCCATGTAATTACAAGATCTGCCAGTTTCCAAAGAATTGTTAAAACAAATGCAGTACCTCTGAACAGAATTTATGGAATCAGCCATCCTGAGAAAGCAATTTACTAAAATGAAGATGAGACTTTTGTTAGCTTAGAGAAAGCGCCTGTCTTTCAGATGTATTTTCTTGATTCTTATGCAGAAAATCTAAATATTACAGTAAATTTCTTACTTCTTGTACTTTTTAAAGCTCCCAAGAAAGTGTTGCTTTCTTGCACTAGAATTTCCAGCAGAGGGAGCTTTACCATTACATTTAGTGAAAACTCCTGGTTGACTCAATATTTTTCATCTACAATTTAAAGAAATGTCAGGCCATTGGGGTTATTTATGGTGTAAATTCATGACATCTGAATATGGAACAATTTAAAAGGAACAGAAAGGGCAAAGCCTTTCCTAGAAAGAACATTTCCATACGCAGTGTTACACTATTTCATCACGGTTCCTTTGAAATCGGAAAGTTCTTTTTACTTAACATGGAGTATTTTTTGCCCTTCACAGTCTTTCCCATTTTTTCCTCATCATTTTTCAAGTACTTTTAGTAATATTTCTCCCACTTTTCCTTTGTTGCCTACATGCAAAAGAGGCAGGGGATTAAATTCTAGGAAAACTTCTCCTCTTTCCCAAAAAACCCTTCTCTTTTCAAGCATGACCTCATCAAGATTTCCAAGCTTCACAATCTTCCCGTGTTGTGATGGAGTGCCAGGGATGGACACACCAAGAATCTTTATTGCTTTGGAGAAGCTCTTATTCTTTTTCCTGGCACAGAGAGTCCATTAAACAGACAAAATATAAATGTGGAAAGATGATTATTCTGTCACAAGATAACGCAATTATAGTGCTCTCTGTATTTATTGCAAGGCTGATTTGGTGGCTGAACAGAATACTGAAACCTATTCTGTTACTCTTACAGTCTCTTCATACATGCAAATCAGTACTGGTTTAAGGAGATCTTGTCTATGAAATTTAGGGTCATACAATGTATATGGATATAACAAGAGAATAAAATTAGGCTATTGTGAAAATGCATATATATGTAAACATTGTGGTCTTGAATTGATTGCAGTATGTAAATTCTCATAAATTTTTTGTTAATTGTACTTAGTGTACATGTGATCAGTGGATTATCTTGCATTTAAGTTAGAAAACGTATAGCATATTGAACCATTTAAATTTATTTTCTGTATACACTTTAGTGCTTCAGTTCCTCTTTTTTTATTTTGTCGTATGTTATGAATTGATAAATGTAATTGATTAGTTGGTACATTTTTAAATTGATTAAACATTGCTTTTTTTGGTGTTTATGTCCGTTGACTTCCATTTGGCTAATAGAAGCAGGTTATTATACGAATATGTATATATATATGAGCATATATGTTGTTAACTTTGCCTGTATGATTTCAGAGACAGATGTTTACACTTTTGGACTTGGACAATATGGGCAGCTGGGACATGGAACTTTTGTGTTTGAAAGTTCAGTACCGAAGTCTGTGAAACACTTGAGGAGGCATAAAATATGTAACATTGCATGTGGGGAGAATCATAGTGCTGTGATAGCAGGTATGTGAGTGCAAAATTCTGAAATGACTTCTAGCAACTCTCTATTAGACTGGAAAAGCTTTCCTTATAAAATGAGCAGTAGCAGACATATTCATTATTGGTTCTAAATGTGAAATGAACCAGTGAGGAAGCTGGTTTCGATAGGAATTTCTGATTAACAGCCATACCATGCATAACTCTGCACCCTCTGTCTCCTGGGGATTTATAACCTCATCATCATGCCTTGCTAACTAATATTCTTGTTTAGAAGCCTTTGTTTTTCTATATAGTTTAAATCTTGTTGTTTTGTTGGGGTGGCTTTTTTTACAAATTGTCTAGACTAACTCACATGTCAGACAATACTTTGTCTGAAAATATGCATTTTTTTAAATCATATTGATCTGTTGAAGTTCTAAAAATAATTGTTCAGGTTTTGCTTTTGGAAGGGAAAAATCCCTCACTTTCACAGCCTGCTACTTTGTTTGTAATGATTCTGTGCTGGTTTTGTATTGAATTTTTTTTTTAACATCGTTTTTATTCCCACAGAGAATGGCCTCATGTTTACTTTTGGCGATGGACGACATGGCAAGTTAGGCTTTGGAGAAGAAAGTTTTACAAATCTGTTTGATCCCACTCTGTGTTACAATTTCCTGAAGTTCACAGTCCTTTTGGTAAAACTTTTGTTCATGCTTCTCAGACACCAAATTATTTATATTTTTATGAAACACATTATTAATGAGAGTTGAAATCTCACTATAGAATTATTTCTTTTTATAACATTTAATTAGTGGACAACACAAGCAAAAGGAAAAAGGAAATTATATATGCTTACCACAGTGTTCATTTAGTTTAGAATGTCTTTGGCTTGGGCTACGCATAGAGATTGCTTTCTAGGGTTTTATTCAGTACTCTTGTGCTATGGTGTTTTGGTCTAGAGCTGTGGTAGTTTAGAAACTGAATTATTTATTGCTCTTAGGTGGTTGGAAGTAGGGGGAAATTTTTCGGTAAACACCAGAGAGTCATCTTTTCGATTTGGACAATTTTTGTACAGTGGAATATTTTTAAGCCTTAAGAAAATTGGAGGTGTTGGTTTTTTCGAATCCAAACCAGACAAGAAAACAGGAATACTCTTTTCTTTTGAGAAGTGTGTAAGGGAATTGTTTTTATCTACTTCTTGAGGTGTAGAAGAAATAAATGTCACAGAATTGTCAGCATCAAAAATGCTAACAATACTCAGGATTGAACAAAATTTTAGACGAAAGTCTATTGATCACTTCTGTTTGTTTACTGGAATTAGAGATAAAGGAAGTTTTATTGAAACAATGAGTGTTTTAAACCTTTTAAAAAGTGAAATCTTTGATCTTATGTAATAATACTGTGTCTATTTGAGGGTGTAGGATTTGCTCTACATTTTGTGGATTTTGTGATATAACATTTAGGTTTCAGTCACTGAAACTATTAGTATTGCCCATATTTGACTTGTATCCAAATAATTAGCTAAAATCTCTTGAAAATCAGTGGAAATATCTTTTCTATCTTCTGTATCAAAAATTTGATGGACCTGTCTTCTGTTCAATACAAATATATTGTATTTAACTAAGAAGAAGTGAACATAAGTTACTAGTCATTAATAAACATGATTGAGTACTTTTCTCATGCTGGTGTAATTAGGAACTAAATTTGAAGCCATTTGATATGTCTTACTTTTACTACATTTTCTTCTTGTAATCTAAGCCCTTAGAGATGATCGTAAGAAAATCACACCCTTGATACTTGCAAATGAAGTAATCAGACCTTTTTTTGAGCTGCAGGTTGCTTGTGGTGGTTGTCACATGCTGGTTTTTGCTGCTCCGAGACCTAAAGGATCTGAAGAAATACTCTTAGAAGATTTATATGACACTCATTTGACTGCCACTATCCCTAAGAAGAGTGGAGAGTTTGTATTAGCAAACACTTTACAATTGTCAGCAGCACGAATACGACGTCGAGAGAGGGTGAGTTCAGAGCTGTTTGGAGTTGCCACACTTCTTTCAGGAAACAAAATCACTTTTAAAGCTAAAATCACAGCATATACCAGGCAGATAAATATACCTTCTTAAACTAAGTGTTTAATTTTAATGTGTTATGTGAAAAATTTATATTTACCCTGGTCCCAAAAATTGCTGCGTGAAAAAAATAGGTATTGGTCAGATTTTGCTTATTTATTTCTTGAAAAAGATTAAAATCAGCTTTGCAATTTTTTTGTTCTAAAATGTAAAACCTGATCCTTTGTGTTTTTTAAAATATCTTAGAAATATTTAGAAAAAGTAGTAGGAACCCAACTCTTTTGTTGTTCCGTCTAAGGCCTTTAATATATTACACAATTTCACAGTTTATAAAATTTCAAAGGAGAACATTAGCTGTGGCTACTTGAAATAGAAGTTTCTCCTCCTTTATCTCCACATTCCATGTGATTTTCTTGAACTGCAAAATGAGTTGGATCATTTCACTTATCTGTCTGAGAATTAACTCTACCAAAACCTGAATTTATTTTGTAAAAAGGTATTGATGTTGTGGATTAAATACGTTGATGTTATTTGAAGGATTAGTTTATGTTTCTAAATTTAAAAAGTAAGTTGTTTGTGTATATTTTAACACTGCTTGAAATCATTGTGTAGAAACAATCAAAAAAAATACCTCTACCTACCTGTCCACTTTTTAGGACTATAAATAATTTAAATAGTACAAGATTTGTTTCTGCTTTGTCTAGAAAGTTGCAACCTTGTATCATCAACTAAAAGAAAATACCACTGCTAAGTATGAGAGATTGCTTACATTTTGTTCTTCTACTCTTTTCCTCAATCTATTGTTTCTTAAATTGTTTTTTAATCTTCTAAAGGAAAGGTCACCAGAACAGTTTGCTCGAATGGCACAAACTCTGCCTCCAATGGGAAAAAGCTTCTTAAAATCTTCATTGCCTGTGACGAGCAACACCAGCCCATTCTGTTTTTCTGCAAAAAGTCTTCCTAAAGCTAAATCTCCGAGGCATGGAAAGCATGAAAAAGGTGAAGTGTCCCCACATCTTGCTGCTGTTTTCTGATAAGAATGGTTTGACTCTCATCATTCATAAACAAATGCTCTGTTTGAACATGAAAGAAGATTTAAGTTCAGTCTTACCTGAGGAGGGTCTGGCAGCATACAGACATGAAAGCTGAAAAATGCAGACAAAAAATTGCCTCTCACTGTTCATGTTTGGAAAACAAGTTTATAGTTTTACAGGAGGCTTGAGTGATAGATAAACAACTTCTAAATTGTACCTGTGGTTCCTTAAGCCTTTAGAAATAAGATTTCACAAAAAATACAGTAATAACATTAATTGCTTACTTCATAATCTTGCACAGATTCTTTAGAGCAGATCTGGACATTTCTGGGTTCCTGGGCATGTGTGATTTCCTGTGAAGAAGAATACAGAAGAGTGCAGAACACAGTGCTTCTGTGTAAAGGCTCAGATTAGTTGGACAGCCAAATCTAATTTGAAAGTAATTAATTCATAGAAATAAGATGATTATTTGTAAAGCTGCCAGCATGTCCATTAGCATTTCTGGTTCCAGAAAAGCAATGCAGTGAAATTTGAATTTGCTTTAGAGTCTTCTTAGGCCTAAACCCTCAGGTTTTGCACTGTACAAAATGGTCATAGACCTGATGAACCTGCAAGTGACACAGGGACATTTTTAAGATGCTACATTGGAGTTAAACTCACTGTCTCTCCATCCATTATGTAGATAATGTGCAAAGGAGATAACATGACTGCAGCTAATTTGGTCTAATTATTACACCATTATTAAAGAGATCATCCAAAAGAATCTTTGTCCCCTGTAATATTTATGCTTTGAAAGCCTGCAGAAATGGGCAGAGATCTACAGTGCTTCGAGACCAGATTGCTGAGCTACCTCTATTGTTAATACTGATGAAAAGGGGATGGAAGTGTTTCTACTGTGTTTTAGGATGAGGGATTGAGGAATCTGAGGACTTCAGTTCTATGTCAGTAAAACAGAAATAATCTCTATTTTATAAGAGTGGGGAGTTCTGTTTCCTATATAGTGCTTTTTCCTATGACTTTTGTTAATTTCCCTCTATTTTACCTTGTAGAAAATCACCATCAAAAAGATAAACCCGGTGAAGTCTCTGCAGAACAAGATTCAGATAACGAAAATACTGACAGAAACCTTGGAGATACAACTGACATCCTAAACATGGTAATATATTCCGATAATGAATCTGTAATTAAATATTTTTTATGCAGGGGAAGACAAAGAAGTTAAATTGTGTTTCAGGTTCTAATACAGAATTCCTGACTATCCCAGAACGTTGTATGTGACACCAAGTACTGACACACTGTTGAATGAGCATGCATTTCATATCATCGTTATCCAATGCTAAAATATGTTTTAATTTTCAAAATAATGCTGTGATATGAGATTGAAGCAGTCCAAGTAGTGCAGTGCCTCCCCACACTTTAGCTCTGGATATCAGAAACAAAAGGAAAAGGATGCTGGATACCACATGGTGATCTCTATCTCTGACCTTGCTCTTCTTGATGATTTCCAAGAGAGGATTGCAGGAAATGAAACAGAAGAACTATCTTTTCCTGTTTCTGGAAGAGGTTTTTTAGTACAGGTGGATCATATTAAAGGAAGACCAAAATCCAGACATTTTGATTATTTGGTGATCCCCAAGGTTGTTCCTACATATTTCTTTTATTTAAAAAATGTGTTCACCTTATCACTTGTACACCTCTCCAAAACATTTTGTTCTCTCAGCAGAAAGGACATGTCCTGGCCTTAATGCAGCCACAGTTATGCTGGAGGGATTGCACATTTTACAGGAATTACTATTTGTTTGCATTTAAGAGTACTTAGTAATTTAACAGTCTGTTTGTGCAGGCCATTTATTTAGCAGTTATAAAACTTTATTTTGATTTACACCAAAAAAATGTTTTCAGATCTGATGCACAGCATGGCCTTCATTAATTACTGGAGCATTGTTTACATATTACACACTTTATGTGCTAGACTTCCTTCTCCTTTTTGGTTTTGTACCTATTGTGAATCAATTTTAAAGCATTTTATCATAATGAAACAGTAAACTTGAAAAAAGCCCATCAGACAAACTTCTGAAAATACAAAATAAAATGATTGCTCTTCATGAATCTGAATGAAAACAATCTGTTACAGCGTGGTTGTTTCAATTTTTCTAGACTGTGGCAACATACATCTTACTGACATTTGTAAAGAGGAGGAAAAACCTTTAATGTCGTATGGATGATACAAATTATTGGGAGTCTGAAACCAGAACTGTCCATGCTCACTGTATTGAAAAAGAATATGGCAGTTAACAAGCAGCAGCAGAGAATATTATCTTGTCATTTGGAATATATGGGAAGGGATGACCAAAATCTCACTATACATGGCCACCTAGTAGTAATCTACATTGCCTTTTGGTTTTTTTGCTTTATGTAGAAGAGATAAAGGCATTAGATTCCAAGGAAAATTTCTGCTGTGTAATGTTTCTTTGAAGATGTTCTCTCAAGGCTGTGGTACCAAAGTGGATGTTGAGTTGAAGGTTGTGATGATAAGGGAGTGAGGTGTTGTATTTGCAGCTACAACTTCACAGTGAGTGCAAGGTGGATCTCAAAGGTGTTTGTGGGCTGTAAGAAAGTGCAAATGTAGCATTCAGTCTCTACAGACAGTTTAGGTGTTGACATCTGAGCTGGTCACCACTCTCTTTATAAGTAGTAAAAGAGGGAGTGGAAGTGAAATAGGTGAGCTGGATGATCATACAGGTTTGTCTCAACCTGACTGTGCAATAATATTAAAATGTTCATAAAATAGCTCTGTTTAGTAGAATGGGGCTTTGATGCTGCTTTCCGTATTAAGTCTATTTATTTTTTTAATAGAGATCCTATTTTTTGCAGACACATGCAATGAAATTGAATCCTCGTGACTGGTCCTTAAAATTATCACCACTCCAAAAACGGAAGGTACTGTACCTAATTATATATTTGTATACTTATACTGATGTTTAAAAAATCTGCAATTCTTGTATTATCCCAGTACTTCATTGTTTTGCTTTGAGTTTTTAAAAAGCCAGGCAAATTTTATAGACCTCCTCTTGCTAATTTTCTGAATATCCATGACCTAAAATTCCAAGAAGCTGACTGAAGTCAGAGAGAATTTGGGTGAGCACATGGAACTCCACATACCCAGTGTAGGTTGAGATGAGTGTATAATATTTCACCAGTTTAAGGAGCAAGAGACTATCATATACACATTGTAACTTCAGGTGATAACATACATTTCTACTGGTTTTGTTGAAATGAAAATATTTTGGGACACAGTGTAAATAAAGATTTTATTTGAAGATATTCACCATGGAGTATTTTTAAAGGAGCAATAATACTGGTTTTAATTATGAAATTAAAATACTTTGTATTACCTTCCTATTTCACTCCTAAAGTGATCCTAGCTTTTCAGCATTTTGTCAAATTTCCTTATAATTTTATTTTTGCTTTTAGAAGTTATTCTGCAGAATTTGTTAAATAAGTGTAAAAATTAAAGCAGAAAGACAACAGATTTCCAGACTTCCTAGAAAGAGCATTACAGTGAATGCACCAGATTTCCAAAGGAGGAAGGTGTAAAAGAACTGTACTAATTTCCTTCTGCTTGCACAGCCTCATGCATTGCACCTGCTCTGATTTACGGGATGTGGTACTGGCTGCACAATTCTTACTGCGTTCCCTTGGATAGTGAGAAAGGTCTAGCAGTACACTGATCATTAACAGAATGTTACGTTCTTCAAATATGTGCACTTGTAAATTCATTTCATGTGAAATATTCTACCCTTTATGCTGTCTTTTAATCTCCTCTCACAAATTGTTTCTTTTCTTGTTCAGATGCTTTTGTAACCTTTTTCTTTTGCTGTCATTTGTCTTTAATGCTTTTTTTTCTTTCTTTTTGACTTTCTGCTTCTCATGTGGAATAGAAGAACAATAAAAATGTGAAACTGAAAGGAGATGGTAAGGGTGGGCTGAAAAATAAGGATTCTGATTTCATCAAGGAGAGTTCAAAATTAGAGTCTGGCTCTTTACAAAAGCAGTCCTTGCTTTCAGAGTCAACTGGACAAGATTTAGAAAAGAGTAGTGCCTTTGTAGGGAAGCCTGTGGCCAAAAAAAGTACAAAAAAAGGTAAATCTGAGCATGCACAAAGTGAGAGTACTTCGAAAAGTGGTGTTCAACAAATTACTGGGGACAAAAGCAGATTAGTGAAAAGGGAAAAAGAATATGTGGAAAATCCTGAATTTTTCAGAGAGGATGCAACTTATAATCTTCCCACTGAAAATCAAATTCTGACTGAAAAAACAAATTCTTCCAATAAAAAGTCCAAGGCTGTGAAATCTAAGCAATCCCTTAAAATAGAGGTACTTCCTTCTGCACCCAGCGATCAGGCCCAGACTGATTCATTAACTATACAAGAATACAGTTCTGTTAAAAAGCAAGGGAGTCAAGAAACAACAGAAAGTCAAAACAAAATAAAGGATAGGGTTGAAATATCTGACAAGGGTGAAAGAATGTGCATCAGAGGAGAAGAAAGTAGTGCAGAGCAGAGGAGGTTAAAAAAAAAGGATCAATTTTTGAAACAAATGTCTGTAACTACGTCATCATCTTCAACTGAGGAAAGTACTAAGGATATAGAAAAATATATACTTAAAGAAGAGGTCTACTATGAAGACAGAGTTGTCCAGCAGGCAAGGAGAACAGTAGTGAAACAAGAAAAAGTGAAACATTTGGACTTAGAAAAAGAAGACAGTGAGATTGAGGAGATGCAAGCTACAAACAATGAGAAAGAATGTGTAGAAAAGACTGATTTTAAAAGCCTGAATGAGGAAGAAACAAGCTCTGATGCTAAATCTGATGAAGACAGGCCATTAGAAATTAAGAATGAGAAGGAATCTGATCAGGAGCAGGAGAGTGAAGGCAGTGAAAAGGTTGAAGACAAGCTGTTAGAAATTAAGAATGAGGAGGAATCTAGTCAGGAGCAGGAGAGTGAAGGCAGTGAAAAGGGCGAAAGTGAAAAGGAAAAACTAGATGAAACAATTGACAGTGAAGGTAAACTAGGGGAGGAAGAAGAAGAGAGCGAGGTTAAAAAAGATAGAGATGAAGCTTCAGTAGAAAAAGATGAAGGGGAAAAAGATAATGAGGAAGAAAATGAGAGAGAGGAATCACAGACTGAAAGAGATAGTGAGAATGAGGGTGCAGAGGAGATTGAGGAGGTCAATCAGCAAGATGGCAAAGATCAAGGAGATGAGCAAGGCAGGTTGATGGAGGAAGAAGAAATGGTGAGTGAGGGAGAAAAGGAGGATATGGAGGAGAGGTATGAGAAAGAGGAGGGCACTGAAAAAGAAAAGGAGGAACAGGTTAAAAGTGAGGGAAGAGATGAGAGTGAGGAAGGAGGTGAAGATAGAGAGGGGGAGGAAGGAAAAGAGGTAGAGGCAGAAGAGGAAGGAGAAGATGAAAAGGAAGATGAAGAAGGAAAGAAAGAAAGGGATAAGGAAAAAGACAAAGAGGGTGAAGAGAAGGAGTTAGGAGAATCATTGGCAGGGAGGGAAGAAGAGGTATCTGAAGAAGAACAGGAAGAGGAAGATGCAAATACGAGAACTAAGGAAGTGGGAGAGGATGGAGTGGAAGAAGGAGAAGAGGGGGAAGATGAATTGGAAGAGGAAAGAGAAGATGAGAAAGAGCAAGGAACAGTGGCAGAAGCAGAAGGGGAGGAGGGGGAAGAAGATGAAAAGGAAGAAGAGGAGGGGGAAAATGAAGAGGAAGGGGAAGACGAAGAGGGAGAAGGAGTGGAAGAAGATGAGGGAGTAGGGGAGGAAGAAGAGGGTGTTAGGGAAGATGAGGGAGAAGAGGGAGTGGAAGAAGAGGAAGAAGATGAAGAAGAGAGAGTGGAAGAAGAAGAAGAAGAAGAAGAGGAGGAGGAAGATGAGGAAGAAGAGGGAGTGGAAGAAGAGGAAGATGAAGAAGAAGGAGTGGAAGAAGAAGGAGATGAGGAAGAAGGAGTGGAAGAAGAAGAGGTAGAGGAGGGAGAAGAGGGAGGGCAGGAAGAAGGAGAAGAAGAAAGGGAAGAGGGGGAAGAAGAAAAAGGGGAAGAGGGTGAGGAGGAAGAAGAAGGTGAAGAGGGAGAGGGGGAAGAAGGTGAAGAGGGAGAGGGGGAAGAAGGAGAAGAGGGAGCGGGGGAAGAAGGTGAAGAGGAGGAAGGGGATGTAGGAGAGAAGGAAGAGGATGAGGGAGAAGAGGATGAGGGTGAGGAGGAAGAAGGAGAGGAAGAGGAAAAAGCAAAAGATAAAAGGAAAAATTATAGTAGTAAACTTCCACAAAAGAAAAGCAAACCCAGGAAGCCAGAAAAGACAGAAAGAACTGCTTTACCAAACAGCTCTAAACAAAACATGAAGACCAAACATCATGTAGCAAATGGTTTACATAATTCAGAACAATTTTGGAACAATGTGCTACCTCATTATTTAACACTGAAGTAGCATAGACTACTGGAGATGCATTTTAAGCCTGTTCAGGAAACTTTGGGACTATGGCAGATTGATTTTTATTACTTAAAAGAAATTTTTCATGGAGTCAACGTATATTATTGTGCACATAATTTAAGTGCCAATTTCTTGAAAAAGACTGAAGAAAATGTTTAGATTTAGGAAGATTTTACGACAGAAATCATACTTTGTTGGTACAATAATTTTCACTATCATGTTTATGACGTATGGCACAGATCTAAAAAAATAATTGCTGAGGAGGTAAACTGTTTGCCTCTTAACTAAAGTGTAATGTCATGCTGACAAACTGAATTATACATTGTAACAGTGTAATCTTCTTTGCCTTTGAATCAGCAATACATCTATTTTAGTTGCTGGACAGCTTACTTGGTAAATGTGCCTTATATGAAGGGAGTTTCAGTAAATTAGCAAATACACATATTTTTAAATTTTGGTATCACTGCCTAATTTATTCCCCCTACTTTTATTCTGTTCATACATTGGTGAAATGTTCAAGTACTTAAATTAAAGAAAGGACAAGTTGCCAAATTTACATGGGTCATTGGATGGGAGGTAAAGGGAAATCCAGGCTTGGGTAAATGATGGCCTGGGATTTTTCAAAGGCCTTAAGGCTGACTTCTTATTTTGATGTCAGCACACAATTCTGTGCAAAACGACACACACAAGTCTCAGAATCTGGCCTAGACTATGTTACAGTGCAGGGATAACTTTTGACCATCACACTTGGTGATTATATATAATCAAGAATTTGAAATATACACCTGTAAAACATTTTTTACATGTTTACACTGTGCAATACACAAGAGATTCTATATCTGCCTACAAAAGACTACATCACATTGGTCATCTAACTGTAAGGTACACAGGGAGGGGAATATGTGTTGTTGCTGTGTGAAATATATATATGTTTACAGGATCAGAGCCAAAGCTTCTCCTCATTGGAGGAGATTAATGGTTTTCCCTCCTAAAAAATCATACCTGTAATCTCCAGAAAGAGGTAAACCAAGAAGCCAGATGGAATAGTAAAGAAAGTGGCAAGAAAGTCTGAATCCTTTTTGGAAAAGACAAAGTTAATACTTTTGGTGTTTCCTTAAAATACACAAACAAATCTTGCAAATTATTTTTGTAAGATAACGCATTACTGTTTCAACCGTTAGGGACTGAACTGGCAAGTGAAGGGATAGGGACTCATCATGCAGCATTCTTACTTGAATATGATGCTAATGGGTGGTCTGAGAAATTTCTGTAAACAGGTCTTAGTATTGACATTTTCTAGAAAAGTTGTTATTTCAACCCTGCTTGAAAATGAGGACAGAATAAGCAAGGAATCAAAGTGAGTAAATGGCATTCAATAAAAATGTTAATAGAATCAATACTTATGTTGAGATTATGAAACATTTTAACATTGTTTTGTAAGATACTGGCATTAAACGATCTTTGACACAATGTCTCCACAATTTATTTCCTAAAAAACTTGTAGTAGATCAGTAGTTTGCCAGTAAATTCTAGTCCAGTTCGATCCTTCCAGCCTCCCTCACCCCTTCCATATACTGCATTTGAAGGTAAGGTCACTTCAGTCACATGTCCTGCCTAACTACAACAAAAAATTAGTCTAGTGACTGTATTTTGTCCCTGTGGAATTTGTTTCAAACTTTGGAATTCTCTGGAACACATTGTCTTGACATCAGCATGTGTCTTTGGAACAGGGTAAGTATCCTCATATTCTGTTAGAGAATATTTTATCAGTTAAGTGCCCTTCCCAAGAAATCAGCTCTAACAATGGAGTCACTGGTTATTTTGCCAAAGCACTGTGTCATCACTGAACTGCCGTGAAAACACCTCCTTTGAAACTAAGTGGAGCTGTGATGTGTTATTTTATCTTTCTTAGGAAAGATTAGAATGTTACTGTGATTAAACTTAGAGTAATATTGAAAAGTATTTTTATAGGCCTAAAACTGAATTTCTTGGATATGACATCTGCTTCTTTGTGATTCTAAAATTCATCTTTGGAAGAAAACTGTGCTGTGAAAAAAACCACCAACCCTGTTATTTCTTGTGAAAAATATTTCCTAGAGAGAGAGAGAGAGAAAGAGAAAAGTGAGAGCATTTTAAAGCAAGTGATTTCCAATTCCACATAGGAATGGCCCTTCATTTACTCTTTGGCTGCTGCACTTAAACTAAATTCTTAAGCAAATGGGGACCATTTGTTGTTTCTCTCTTAACATATGCTGATAGCATAAAGCTTTCCAGGAGAGTGAAGAAAGCCAGCTTATGGGCATCTCCTCTTCTTTGTTTTGTCTGGATGAAAATTCATTGATTTGAGAACTGATTTGATGTAGTTTTGTGGATCATTCCTGTGGTAGGGGAAAAGCAGAGCTTTACTCCAACACTTCTAAGGGTTTTCCACAGTCTCGTTACATAAACTGTGCACTTTGCCAATGTTTCTGGGCTTTGAGGGGACTTTGGAACTCCACTAGTGTAACGAGTGGAATTTTATTTAGTTTGACTCATACTGGTTTATAAAGTTTGCTACTTGTGGTTTTCTGAAATTTCAGTATGTCCTTGGTATTTATTGTGGGATACAAAAAGATGTATGTGCAGTACTGAAGCAACATGGCAGAAATACTCCTCAACTAGTTTTTTTAATAGAGAAAAAGTTTCTGCAATAGAGAGAGAAAACAGCAGATAATTGCCCAGACCAAAAATCAATCCAGGCTAACAACTTTTTTCTACCAGTGGCTATTGGTGCGTGCCTGGGAAAAAAGTATTAGGATAGCACAAATGTGTAGTGCTACTTCTCCCCTGTAATCATTCAGTATACTGAATATATTCAGCACATCCAATAATTTGTGGTTCAGCAAATATATGTATTATATTTAACATCCACTTTCTTCACATGGATTTCTTTCAATTGATTTTGAGCTTGTTTAACATCCAGTACATGTTTTGGAAAATAATTCTTAGATTTCTTTACGCATTGCTTGAAGAAGTAACTCCCCTTTTTATTTGCATCTCTTTCAGTGCCATCATTTGATATCTTTGTATTCTTTTATTAGAAAAAAGAGCTCTTATTCCCTCTCCATGATTTATTCCCTAATGATTGTCACATAGAAAAACTGTTCAGCTATGTGGTTTAAGTCAAGTCAAGAATAAGTGGTTTATTGATTTGTTAATTATGGTTAACCAGCTATCAACCAGCTACACATTCAGTTCAAGAGCAGCAATACAGCAGGTGACAGCAACACTGGACATCCATAAAGTGTTAATAAGCATCTGTGAATTTCTAGGCACCCCCTGCAGCTCATCTCAGAAATTTTAATCCCCCTGCACACTCTCACAGACACCTTCACAGAATTACAGATGCACCTGCTGTCTTTTACAGGCATCTTTTAAGATAAATTTTAGCTTACTTTCTCCCAAGGTAACTCTACCTCCTAGATCTTCCTTCTCATATAGCATTAAGGGAAGCAGAATTAAAGTCAGAAATAACAGGATCTTCAGATCTGTAAAAAGGCCCAAAAAGGGCAAACTAAATGTAAAATGGCAATTTTTAAACTGATTTCTAATTGTGGGATTCAGATAAATGACAGTGTTTAGTACCGTGCCATTCTATGAGCAACTGAGCAAATGCTTTCCTTGCGCAAGTGGCAAACTTACAGTGTTGTCCTCAGTGAAGTTCTGAGCAGGTTCAGATCTGAAGTCACTCACCAGGCTGTGATATTTTTATACACTTTTTCATGTTTTAATGGAGCCAGGAGAGGTTAACTTTTGCATATTGAAAGGATTTTGGAGAGACAGCTTTGGCATCAGAAAATTACGTTGCAGAGAGCAACAGAGGTTTTATTTTTCTGTTGCCAAAAGAAGAAGCAAGTACACTTAATTGCTCTCTTTTCTTAAGGATTTATGATAGTGCCCATTGCTTTTTTCCTTGGCAACCTCATGCTATAATAATTTAAACAAATATTAATACTGTTATCTCAAAACCGATGCTTAGTTATGAAAATAATTGTTATCAGGACCCTGAAATGTCTAGTGTAAAGGTATTTACCATTCTGGTTTTCTTATTTCTCCAGCACTGAAAAATCAGAAATGACTCTTTCTGTCTGTGATGGGTTGCAGGGCAGTCTGCTGGAATGTCCCAGGTTCAACATGAAGGGTTTAGAACTTTATAATTTGTCATGATTACCACACCTTTCACACAAACTCACATTTGTGGTTTGTGTGAAATGTAAAGTATTTGTGCTGTCTTATGGAGAGTATGAGAGAGGGAAACAAAGGTAGCTCTAAGAAGAATTTTATATTAAACAAAGCCTTTATCTGCACCTTTTCTGTAAGAATTTAGGTCACAGTAGTATTGAAGAGTAATATTTCAAACTTCCAGTGTACCAATGTTAGTACAAGAGCCTGTGCTGTGCTGTTTGACTCAAAGTGAGCAATAATGACCAACCTAAAAGAAGCTTGGGATTGTGAGCCACCCTGGCAGAGCCTGGCTTTCTTACAGGAAGTATGAAATACTTCATTTTCATTCTATCCACATCTATCCAAGGCACAAAACTACTTTCATAATTAGAAACACAGCAACAGAACTGCTGCAAAATTTAACCTCTTTTACTAGGCACTTCATTATCATCTGTGAGGAGAGAAAGGAGCAAAGCAAACCTGAATGTGTCCTGTATCAAGGGCACAGAGAGAAGTGAAGCTGTGCTTTAAAGCCAGCTTTCCAGTGGCTGAGGGAGAACTTCCACAAGTGCTGGCATGATGCGGAGAACAATTCCATGGGGAAGCTGCTGGCACTTGCATTACTAAGTAGGGTGTGCCCTGAAAAATCCACAAGATGAGAATGGGTTTAAAGGTTAGTGGTGGTTGTGTAGAAATTGCCATTCTTACACCAGAGTATTTTGAAATGGGGGCTCTCCCCTGAGACCCAGTCTTGCAGGCTGTGGAGGTTTTAGCAGTGACTTATGGAGCATCCATCTGAGGAACGTAGAGAGTCAGAGAATCTTAAAGAACCCTGCCCTAGCCTTTTGGTGAAAATTTACCTTTACCAGTATTTTCATCTAAGCACTGGATAAAAATCAGCATGGTTAAGGCAGGATTTCAATGAAAAGCACAGGATTTGGGAGGTACATGCAGTACTCTAAGCTATGTGCACAATAAAAGCAGAAAGTAGTGACTGTTATCATTCACTTGCAAATATGTGGGAGCTGCATGACAAACTCCAGACACTAAATTTTTTTCTATAAGGATTTGGAAAATATGCACAATCGGCATCCAAGTGTGGGCCAATATTCCCAAGTAATTTTTTTTTCTCTGTGTCTGTTAGCACTAATAATTCATTTTATGCAGCATATCTTCCAGAGACACAATAAGTTTTTCGGATAACACTAACATATTCTGACTTGGACCTGCTCATTATATTTCTTGTGTTTTGCTTAAGTACCCAGGAGTTATTCTGGGATGCTGTTTCTGAGTGACTGAATATTAGAGGGTATTTATGCTACTGTGTAAAATACCTTGTAAGAGATTGTACTTGATGTAAACAGTGTCTAAATTGTTTTATGATATTCGCAAAACTCCTTAAAAATTCTTTCTAGTTCTATAGAGGTGGTTTTTTTTTTTTTTCCTTTTTGCTTGGAAATTTCTATTTTCTATTTGTTCTTCAAAGAAAGGAAACTTTTATGAGAAGGTAACAGTTTTGTATATGAAACCTGTAGTACATCTGAGCTATTTCAGGTGTTGATTTACCTTGAGGAATAAACAAAAAATTCACTGTGAGTTGCTGGGAGGAGAATCCTTTAGATAACTCTATTTAAATTTGTAGTAAAAACCTGAAAGTACAAATACTTTTTCAGAATGTAGTTTTACATTGCAATTTTATACATTGATAAGTAGTTACTTTTATTCAAAGAAGAAAGCAGAGATACATCTTTCTCCTGGTACACCTACAGCAGCAAGCTGGCAAACCACAGAATAATTACACTAAAGCCAACTGAAATAATCTTTAAGATAATGCCCTCAAAATATTGCTGGGGTTTTTGTAATAAATGTCAGTGAATGTCAGTGTGCAGTCTCAGGATGACACCTAAATCCTTGATTAATAAATGTAATCTGATTAATCCTCTTCATGCAAAGTTGGTGCACTGCCAGCCTGTGACAAAAGTGCACAGGTCTGTGGAAACTTGTAGGTCATTGTGTTTGTCTTTTAGTAAATAAAATACATTGTGTAGCAAGGTGTGGGCAGAAAAAAAAACTTAATGGAAAATTAAGTTGGTCAGTCTCTGACAATGTCATTGACAGCTGTGCATTCACTATTTTATCCCAGAAGGATGCTGTCGTGGTGGAGGGCACTGTTGAGGTAATGAGTCATCACATGCAATCAGAGTAATCGGTGTCTCGCTGTGTGCCAACTGCTACTCCCATACGTTTTCTCCCGTCGTATTTACAAGAAGGCGTAACTATCTTTAAAGTTCAATTTTTGATTGACATGTAGCAATGGAAGCTCCTGCCTGACATAAAACTGCTTTCCAGTGGTTTCACTGTCTGCACACTGTGCCTGAAATTATGAGTGCAGCATTGCCTTAGCATTCCAGGACATCACACAAGAGCAGCATTTAGGGAGTGTGATAAGTATCAGGCAATCCATGTTAAGTGCTCTTGACATAATATGGTCCAATTAGGAAGCCAATATAACCTGGTAGAAGCCTAGATGTTAACTTTTAGACAAGTTATGGTGGCAGGCTCAGCTTTTTACTGAAAATTTTTATAAGCTGAGCTTTTCTGTTTGTCTCCATGACAATATATAAGGAAAGCCTAGTTTGGCTGCCTGACTGCTTGTAAGTGGAAGGATAAGCTGCTAAATCTCTCATTTGAGTACTTAAGTCTTTGAGTTTTGTCAGTCTTTAAACTGGGCAGCTTTCTTTAATGATCATGAAAGATATTTCTCTATGGTTTAGAGTAGCTGAGCTAATAACTTCTCTATATGAATAGCTACAAAATGAAAGCCAGTTCAAATACCTGATGACAAATGGCTAACACCGTGAGGATTTTAAGGTGTTAAGCTGTCTCTGTAACTGCTTGGTAAGAAACAAGGTATGTATCTCAGCTTTGCTAAGAGTTTTGTCAGGCAGTATTTCCAGTCACTTCACATCAGATACCTTGACATCATGATCAGTATCAAGAGAATGTTACATGTCTACATATCCATATACCTCCAACCCACAAAGAGTAAACTGAGTGGTTTGTTTCTTGGGGTTTTTTTCCTCATCTGTATGTAAGATCATGGTTAATACTGTAACTTTCAATGCTGTTCTAGTAAAATGTTAGCCCAGTGCATTTTCCCAGCATGGACAGTTCAGGAGTGACATTGATGTGCACTAGGTTTTTGGAGACCAGAATGACAGCTAACATGGGACATGATTCCTCTACCTATTCCTCTTCAGTCCTGCATCAAAGCAGAGAGAGAGTCTGTAGAAATGTAGTTTGTGTTTATTAGTGCTCTGCAAAGGCAGCACTGTTCAATCCCAGATGAAGCATTATGCCCATTGACCAACCTCCTCAGACATAACACCCATCTACTAAGAGTCTTCTACTTCAGAGGGAAACTCTTGCGTGGTATATACCATTCATTTGTCCTATAGACATGTAAAAGAGCCAGAGCATGCTTTTGGGCATCTCAAGCTGAGGAACCGAGCAGCTAATGGGAGAAATCTGTTCCTTAAACGACTAAAAACTCTGCTAAGCATTTGCTGGTTTATGGCTGCTTGGCAGAAGACCACCAAGGAAGAAATGTGTAGATACCTACCTCATTCTCAACTCTCTTTAATAACCTCTGTGGATTTGTAAGTTTCCAAGGCAACTGGAAACAGAAACATCTCTGTCAACCAGAGCTTCCCAGAACTCTCCATTTCCAGTGCTGCACGTAGTAACTACAGCTTTCTCCTCATCACTGAGTTTTCACCAGATTTTTAAAAGACCTGCAACTAAATTTATGTCATCAGTGGCTTTGAGATTTTCTTCCCTAGAAACATAAAATGGTGGTGGCAAACATTATTTTGACTTCTTGAGGAGATGTGGAAAGATACCATAAGCCTTCCCTTCTGAAATGCTAATTATGAGCAGCCCATCTGCCAGAGCTGTTTCCATAAACTAAGCAGGAGTTGTCCATAATGAAATAGTAACAGAAATATAGAGAAACTGTGCAGATGTAATTTCAGCAAGGTCTACCATGAGAAACGTCTCAATCTTCAGTAGGACTGTCTTTTAGCCAGAGCATGACACCAGGTGAAACAACAATACAGAACAGAGTGAAATTTTCCCCCTCTCTCCTGTAGCCATAAGACTGCATTTTTATAGAGCATTCTGAAAACAAATGTCTTTATTCTGTATTAATCTGCTCAAAGAAAAGCCAGCTGGAGCCATTTTAGCAAAGGACAGTTATACCCACTGAGTTATACCCACTAAGGCAATACTTTTGCCAAAACCAGTGCAAGTAAGGTCATTTGTCCCCTAAAGCTTGGAAATAGTGAATTTATACTTAAAAATGTCTAGTTATGAAGGTCTGAGTTTACAGGAAAACCAGAATAAAGGCATTCAAAAAATTAGGCAAGGAAGACAGCTATGAAAAAATCTGTATAGTTTGTTAAATCTGCAAGGTCATGTTTTCTAGACTGCTGTTCTGCTGTACTGATTTATTATACTGGAGGTATAAAATGTTTAAGGCTGTTTCATAGTACAGAGCACTGTTCTGTCCTTGAAGAAACTGGAACATCAAGCTTAAATGAAAACATTTTAAAACATTTCACTTATATGTTCTTTACTACTTTTGACTTTCTGTGTGTGACCTTGGCCCAGTCAGCTTCTATGTGTCTCAATTTTAGAGGTATTAAAGGTATTCTTACAGCATTATCTTTCTATGAAAAAGGAATTTAGAGTGAAATAAGAAAATAACCCCCCTAAAGCATGATGAAAGAGAAGAATGAAGAGATTATATGTGTATATAATATATAACATATACATATAATACATATATATACACTTATATGTGCTTTAATTAGCAGCCTAGATTATTAGATTCTTCAGGTATAATTTTTAATGGTTGGATGATTCACCTTTTAAAGTGAAAGAAAATCTGTAGTATGACATTCTCACATCATTCACTACCAGTGGTGAAACCTCTCCAAAACATGCCTATAAATGGGCAAGCAGAAGTAACAGCAATAAAACTGTGCTATCAGAGTTATGATCCAAAATGTGCTATTTTAGGAGTTGAACAGATGAGGTGACAGCCAGAAACACCTGTGAAAAGCTGCAAATGCAGTAAATGGAAACAGGGTCAGTCTGAGAAGCTGTTCAGTTAAACAGCAGTAGGGGTCTTCTTTGGAGTAAAAGGAGTGTATCTCCCCTCCACCTTTTTAGTTTCTTTGGATGAGGAGCATGGCTCAGTTGCTGAAACAGATATATCTAGTGTGATTTTAGGTGTTGTAGGCTATGAAATGGGCTCCGGAATGATGTGGGTCTCCCTAAGTCCCATGTAAGGATGTCTCAGATTCCTAGGATATCTGAGTCATGCTCATTACAGGAGTTCCACCAAAGATCTCTGTGTTCCAGCCTCCAGAAACATTAACTAATGGTCTCCTGCTGACCACCAAGTTGCCTTCTGATGATCGTGAGAAGTCATGGAGACAGCAGGCCAAAATCCAAAGAAGTAACAGGGATTAATGAAAACATTAACAAAAGATAAGAGAAACATTTGGACCCAGCTATAGGAAGGTGTTCAATATAAGATCCATTCCTCTACCACACTTCCAAAAGAGTGTTCAGATACTTCCCACCAGATACCATTGTGACACTGCAGTGGAACAGAAGTGTTGTTCTCTTCTGGGCAGTGAGGAGGCTTCACTTGATTTGACACTGGAAGCCCATCTTGGACTTGGTCTAGGTCCTTATATTTCTGCAATGGGAAGGAGAATGTTTCTTCTTTAAATATTGTATTTCATGCTGTTATAAGTACATAATGGCATGATAATGACAGTCTGATTGAATGGAGTAAGAAGGATATAACTGGTTCATTTTTCTACACATTTTACAAAAATAACTTTTGTGCCACTAAATATTTATTTTATAATGCCCTTGGCCATCTTATTTTACTATATTGAAGTTTTATCCTAGTCTGAAAATAACTTAAATTCAAATTACAATGTCCGTATTGAATGACATGAATTAAAGCATTGTATCTGGTATTTCTTGTTTAATTTTCTTGGGAAACAGATTTGAATTTTTTTTTCAGTGTTGGAATTACTGCTGCTTGTATCAATTATGCATATTTCAAACATTTAAAAGAAATATTTTCTTTCCAAAAAGAAGTTTGTTTTCATTGATTTTCCTTTAAGGAGGCACATGTTGGCAAAACATAAAAGTCAGGTGCACTCCTAATGCTCCATGGAGGTCTTTTTCTTAAAATATATTAAAATTAGCAAACCTTGATTGAGGTCTCCTGTGTTTGTCCTTATTGTATCTACTCCTTAGAACTTTCCCTTTTGAGTTTTCTTGTTCTTAGTCAAATTCTGAGATGTGATGAACTGGTGTAGGGTGAGGACTGTGATTGCTGTGCAGCATGAGTTTCAAAATTATGTTTTGGCAATTTTGTCAAAGGAACAAAACTTGTCTGGAGATGAAGAGATAGATGATGAGGAGGAAGAAGAAGAAACAGAAGAAGAAGAGGAAAAAATAGAAGAAGCAGAAGGAGAAGAAGAAACAGAAGGAGATGAATCAGAAGGAACAGAGAAAGAAGAGTTAAAAGAGGAAAAATGTGAAAAAGAAAAACATAGTAAAACACCTGAGGGAGAGAAAAGCAGTAGTAGCACTGTGGACACTGGAGAGGTAAAAGCATTTACTCCTATTAAGTTACTGGTCTCTGAAAGAAGTTGGTTGTATAACTAACATTAGTTTGAAAATATATGTGTAGCTATCTTGTAAATGCAAAGTTGTTGTTTGGGGTGGTTTGGGTGGAGGGAGGAACACATGTAGGTGTTAGTAGTTAAACATATTTTTTTTAACAAGTTTGAAAGTAGAGTTTGGTTTTTTTTTTTGGTCTATAGACAGAGGAGACTGCTCAGAAAGAGACCATCGTTCAGCAGGGTAAGAATACAATTCCTAAGAACTGAACATTCTAAAGACAGATACAACATTTCAAAAAATAAAACTTCTCTAAACAACATTATAAAAATACTGGACAACACAGTTATTGCTGGTAGTTGGTGAGGCAGTCCTTGAGAGGCGATGAAACTTGAGAGGCAAAAAATCATTATTAATTGTTAAAGATTTGAAAGAAATAAATACTTTTCCAAGTTAGTATTGGAGAAAGTCCACTAGAAGGACTCTCTCATAGCAGGACTGTATCTTACTCACTTGGAGCAGGTCTGGGTGTGCAGTGCCAAAGTCATGGTAATTGTATTATCTCTCAGGCAGCTTCTTTAGGTGTCCTGTGCTTCACTTCAACTGAGAAGCTCCTCAGTAGTCTTCCTGATCTCTGTCAGCTGACATTTCCTCATTTCATTCACAAAGAGATTATTCTAGGTGAAATGTGATAATTACTGAACACAGTTCGGGATGCTGAAGATGTAAGTCTAGATGCTCCTCGTAGTTTTGATGACAGTTTGTGTGCACTGCATAGTCCTTTAGAAAAGCTGGGGAGCATGAATTTGGGTGCCCTATATGTGAAGGACTTCTTTCATTTTAGAAATTGTGGAATAATCTATAATTGTTCTTTTGAAAGAAAATAACAAGTGTTGTATGAAAAAGATTTTACAATGAAGAAGCTATGCCATTTATTTTCAGTGTTATAATGGAAATAGCTTGTAGAGAAGGGATGCTTAAATATTTTTCCATTATCCAGTGATCTGGAAGTTTTGATATTAAGTTCTAAATTTATATGATTCATCCAGGGAGTATAGGAAAATTTAAACACAGGAACATCAACTCAGATGGAAAGTTTTTCCTTTCCCAGAATTGTTTCTATGGAATAAAATTCATGCTGAACTGTAACTCCTGCCCTAAAAGTCAGCTTTCCCAAATTAGAATATACTTCTAAATGACTGTGCAAGACATTGTCTTCTGTCACCAAGAGGAAACTGTGAGTGTCAAGTCAAAATATTTTACATATTGTCACTGCCGTAAGTGTCCTGTTCTTGAAACTCGAGCACCTGGAGAGAAATATTAGGACATTATATAGGGAGATTAAAAAATAAAAATAGTCTTGTCAGGCTGGGCATCAAGTTCAACTGAATATTCTGATTGCTTTTTAAGTTCTGCATTTTATTTAGTGACTTCTTCAAAAATAATTTGAAGAACGATTTTTTTGGGTTTTTTTTTCCGTTTTTCTGTGATATTTTTCTGATTTGCATGAATCAGAAGGAAGTTAAAATAAATGTTTGTATTATTGTAGAGAAAGAAAGCACTGACAATCACACTGTGAACAACTCTTCAGAGAACACTGACGACCAAATAACCGGAGGAATTGTTGGGAGAAAAAAGGTTCGGGGCCTGATTTTTCTTTCTAGCTTTGCCAGTGACCAAGCAGACAGTGGGTAGTTACCAAAGCAAATACCTCAATTTACATGATCTGCATAAATAATTAAACTGCTGAACAATCTGTTCCTTCTGTTTAAGATTTGATTTTATTTTGTGATAAAATAACTTAAAATTGTTCAAATAATTGCTCTATTGAAATAACTCATAATGCTTCTGTCAGTAGAAATGAGATAAAGCCCATTATCACCTCTTCATGCATGGCATGTCCATGAAAGAGAGATTGTTAATCATGTCACATACTGGTGAGGTGAAAACTTAGGGCTTGATTCCAATGGGACATTATCTAAAAATCTTTCCCCCTCTATTTGTCTCTGAAAGCAGCAGCTGAGCTCATTGACCTTGCATCTATTTCCAACATGCACTGACTTTGTGGTCATATATATCTCTATATACAAGTGTATAAGCATGTTGAGGAGTACCTGATATGGAATCTCTTACAGGTTTAGGATCCAGAGGCTCCTGCAGAGACTGGCTGCTGAGTTTCCTGTTGAACAAAGACCTTAAGCACCAGTTAACTCTGAGCACGTGTGTAGTCCCACTGAGTACAGGCACTGTCATTAATGGCAGTACACATGTTTATAAGAAGGCATAGTAAGCACTTATAAGAAAATATGCTCTGGGGCTCTGCAGGTCTGAGCCTGTATTTTTGGACCTTGCCTCAGACTGTTTGTAACTTGAAAGAAACCCAAATAACTGCACCACTTGCAGTATTTTGTATGAACTGTACGGTGTGTAATTTGACAAAATGCAATAATTTTAACTTCTCTGATTCACATGTGCTATTTTGACACATTTCAAATATTGCAAATGTTTCTCATGAACATTTTTTAGTCATTTTGTTTTGAAAAAATTATTTATTTTACAAAGGAGAAATTTGCGACCTCATTTGACCTTAGCATATATAAAAGGGTTTGTGGGTGTTTTATCTTGAATTTCACTGCTAACTGTTTCAGTCATATAATTTACCTGATTTTTTACTTCAGTTTTCCCTGTTTAAGCGAAAGCCACTGACAGGCCAGAAGAATATATGTAGCAGAAAGGAAGACAGCTCTGAAAAGCCATTGCAGAGTGAAGAAAAAGAAAAGGAAGATTTATCTGGCGAAGAGAGTAAGGATGAAAATCAGAATCATACCTTGGAGAATTCCAGTGAAACTGTGACTAACCAGGACAGAAAGATGAAAGTTAATACATGTACATTACTCTAACACTGTTATAACATGTAAGAATGTGACAGTCTTAAAGCACATAATGCAATTTTTACTTGAAAACAGTTATGACTCAAGATGTTGATGGCTGCTTTTTTGATCGATTTGATTGCTGTAATTTTAAACAGACAGATGATTTTCTTGGTATTTATTGACAATTTTAATAGTTCCAAATGATATGCTTATCAGCACCTTCCCGGAGTTCTGTGGCCTTACCTGTTGATGTTCTAAAGCAAAATATGGGGGATTTTTATGTGAAAAGTTGAATACAGGCATTTTATGGTTTTTTGCTAAATAATTTTATTCTGTTTCAGTCTACAGAATACCACTTTCAGCATGATACTCTTGCAAAACTATAATATTTGATGTAAGATATTATTTGGTTCAACAACCTAGTTAATAATATTGAAGGTACTCAGTTACTTAGAAAGATGTACGTTTCTTTCTGTTTTGACTTAGAAAAACAGCAGTAAAGCTTTCAAGTTAACATGTAGGCCTTTATGGAAGAAGTCACTTGAGTATGTGCCTAATTTCATGTATGGCAGCAGTCCCAGTGGAAACAGTACCTAAGAGCAGCATAGGTCTAGCAGTATCCTGCCAAACTGGGACAGGGAGAAAGCTTTGATTTCTGAGAGGTGCTGAGTACCTTTGCTCCTGCTGAAAGCAGCATAAGCTGATGGGCCTCTCTCCTCACAGAATCAGGCCCAGTGAGAACTGGAAACCCTCAATCTTGTTTCACCTGGAGTCTAATCCCATATTCTCTGAACACCCATACCTTAATGAGTCACTAGTGAAGCTTTTCTTTCAGGAAAATAGTGTAACCACAGGTACTGTGGCATATATTGGTACGACAAACAGATAATTATGGGCTAAACATTCATGTTTCTGTCAGGCAGCCTGGCTTTTCTTCAGGTGAAGACCTAGCAGGGGGAGCCATGAATCACATTGTTACCAAAAATTGGTACAAATAAAAACTCCTTAACGCCAATGTAGCATTCAGAAACAGGCATTCTTTATTCAGCCAGATGCACAAGGGGATATCTCCTCTGAAATATTGTGCATGCTGAGTACAGAAAAAGCTCCTATTTATATACTGTATTTTACATACATAGTCATTGATTTTTCCCAGAATAAAGATGCATAGGATAAATTGTTTCCCCAAAATCATTAACATATTTTACCTCCCATTTACCCATGCACTCTTCTGTCCTGGGGGACTCTTTGGTGGTCCCTGGTGGTTCGTGACCCCAAAGTCATCCCTGACCACCCGGTGAACTGGGAAAAGTTGGCACAGCTGGGCTGGTTGCTCTCCAGTTCTTCTTCCTTCATTTTCTCCTTGTTTCAGAGTTGCTTAAATTTTATACAATGTGGTCAGAAGTGTCCAGAATTGATTCTGTCCTAGGAGTTGATTCACTGGAATGCTTTGTCCTTGTAAGTATGGCAGGTGCCCAGATTCTTTCACGGGGCCTCCTCTGTGCTACAATAATCATCATACTAAAACTCTGGATGCTTGGGTCATCCTTAGCCAGAATTAATTAGGATCCTTTTGTTTCTATTATTTTTCTTTGGGCTACTCCTGGGTTTTGCAGTGAACCTTACGTAAGTGGGGTTTTTTTTCTCCATTGTATTTACATATTTTCCTATTTTCAAGAATACACATGTGGTTTCTGTTGTACTTGGATACTGTTGAGAAGAGTAAAGTGGAAAGGAAGAAATAAAGTAAATGGTGTCCTTATTAATTTAAATAAGCTTTAATTATTTTTCAAGGGGAGATCAGTCACAGAAATTGTTACTGTAAGGACAATTTCTTTTTTTAAAGAAACTCATTTAGTGAGAAATGTTACTTTAAAATGGGAATTACCCTCAAATCTAATGCTACAGAAGATTGTGTAATGGACTGTAAACTGCTGTATGGCAAAGCAGTTTCAGGGACTTGTACATTTATCTTGTCCATACACTTTGCTCAACAAGAAGCAAGAACAAATGAATACATTCTGATGTCTTTTTTACATGTCTTCCTTGTAAATAAAAAAGATTGAACAAATAAAACAATTTACGTGTGCATGTGTATTAATTTGTAGGGGTTTTTTTAACAAGTTCACAATTCTTATGATAGAAATGTGAAGGTGTTTTATTACTGAAATGTTTTCATAAACTGATGAGTAGCAAAAAGTTCTAGAAACATTTATGGTACATTTTTCTCTGTTTTTTTCTTACTTTTCCACAGTTAACTGTATCAACTTAAATCTTTATTTCTTGTTTTCACAGTCCTGTAATACAACTGAGATTGGGTTTTAGAACAGTTGGTTTTCTAAAATTTCACCATCAAACCTATCACTAGGTGGAGTTTGTGCTCTTCGAAGGTGTAACCAGCCTCTGGAGCCAGAAATTCTCCTTCTCATGGCCCCTGAAAAGAAGTTAAAGATACTCATTCTCTATCAAATTTTCTGTTTCAAAATTCTCAGAAAACTTTATGTTTTCTGGCATATTGCTTTTGGCATATTGCTTTTGGCATACTCTGGTACCTCAGCGTATTTATATAGTGTATTTTTAAAGCTTTAGACTGTGTGTATTTCTAAAAATATAAAGATAGAAAAATACAATTACTCACTTATTTCTATGTATACATAGATGGAGTGTGGTCAAATTCAGATACATAAATGTAAGTCTATGTATATATATTTGATCTAAATTGAAGTGCTATTAGTGCATACACAAATATACATGCATGTACACTGACACATATATGTGTGTATTTATATACAAAGATACATATTTATATATAGACATATGTGTGTATGTGTGTAGGCATATGGATGATCAAATGTGTACCTGACCTCCTGAAATTTCCACTTAATCCATATATTTACATATGCATGTTTACTGATTTCCAGAAGCATGGGATTCATTTATGCAGCTGCTGTTCCTGTGCAAGTTTGTGGTGATTGAAATAGAAAAGGAGAGAACATGCTGGGTAGACAGTGTTTTATACGCCCAAAGTTAAAAATCATAATCATAATTGCTTTTGTGAAACTTTTTCCCTTTTCTTCCAGGAAATACTTGTATGATATGCAAAATACATCCAGTCTTTGTCCCTGAGAAATATTTTAAGTCATGCTGTTGACTTAAAAAACCACCCTATTAGGGTGGTTGAAGTCAATTGAATTCATATCATGATGGTAAAATACTGTAAGTCCTGATAAGCAAGAATAGACAAGCTAATCTTGCATGACTATTGATAGACTAAGTATGGGTTCACTTAAAATGTACTCATGTACTCGAACTATTTTCTCTCTTTAAAATATAAATATGACTATATTGTCTCGAAATTCCCTCAGAGTGATTTTAGGAGCTATATTATTTATACTACTCACTACTTAGAAGGGTTTACAACATTTTCACACCCTGTTATGTATAAATTCCTTTAAGAATTTAAATAGTGTTTTGACTAACTGTGATGAGACCACCATCAGTGGTGAGAATTGGAGATATTAATGCCTTGGTACTAAATCTTTGCTTAGTATCTCATAGTGATGAGCTCTCAAACTTCACACCTATTTGCCTTTCAAGACTTTTGGAATTACATTTTATTCATGCTATGTAATTACCACTTTCTTTTTCAGGACCAGATTGTAATGACTCAGCAAAAGCACTGCAAAATCTAAATCTGGTTAAACTGTAGTTCTTTTATTTGTACACAAAGAAGTCTTTTATTTTCGAGACCATTCTTATTTAATGTCAAAACAGTTTAGACACAGTTGTTTCCAATCACACTCAGAAACTGAAGAGATATTAACAGTTAGAATTTTAGGGGATGTTAACGGCTTCAAAAAATTAAAAATACAGAGGTTTTGTTCTTCCGTATGTTCTTCTTTGTATATTTATTAAACATGAAACCATGTATCTTCTGTTTTACCACATACTGATGCATCAGTCAGTGTCTAACTGGGAATGTAATATTGTTTTCCCCCCCAAATTTTCTGTTTTGCTGGCTGCCTAAGACACTGTGAGTAGGACACAGGCACCCCACCATGGGAATGAGAAAAGACAACTGGTGTTGCCTAAGACTTGCTACATGTGTACACCATGTGTGTGCTCTCTGTGTGCCTGACCCACACTTTCATGTTGAAATTTTCCAATTTGGTAGTGGAGAAATTGAGGGAAAGTTACTCTCACCATCTCCTTTGTGCCATTGCTGGGAGGAAGGGCATGAGGCCACCTTTAAGTGGGAAGACCCAAGGAGATTTCTTCAGATCACTGGTGTAGGGAGCAGGTAAGGGCTCAGGGGTGGGACACAAAGACAGAGAGTGCTGCCCTGAAGAACATTTCATTCCCCTAAAATATGTTATTTCTACAGCCAGGGCAGTATCTTCTGTTGTATTTTTGACAAGGAGCGTGCCATTAAGGTTTAGGTGTGATCTAAGGAAGAAACTTACTAGGATATAACCTATCATTTCACACAAGAAACTATGTGATCATCTCTGCTATTTAAGAATTTCCATGGGTGTACATCTTCCTGATATTTTTAGCCAGTGATTCCTTCTTGCAGGCTGGCCTCTAGTGTTTCTTTCCTGCCTGTCATTTTAGGAAAAGCAGCTTTCTATTAAAAAACATGAACACATCACTTAAAAATGCAAAATGAGCCAAGTGCCTTTGACGGGCACGCTATGAGCAGGGGAGATGCCTTTTGAAAACCGCAATGAGTGAAGTATCAGCTCTGCGTGAAGGGATGACCTTGGGCAAGCACTGGGGTTTCTTGGGCTAGCACTGGGCTTCCACAGGCATGTGCTGAGAGCAGCAGCATGGTAAGAGTGAGGAATTTTGTCCATCATTCCCCAGACAGCACTCTACATGACACACAGCCACCCGCCTCTTTCTGCCCATGTCTTCCTCCCAATATTTTTTGCCTTTGGGCCTCTGGAAGAGCTGTTCTTGCTGCCTGTTATCTCCACAGGTCAATCCCAGTCTTTGCTTCCATTCCAGCCTCTGTCTCCTGGATTCTTTGTCACAACTTCTGAAACATCCCAACACCAGAGTGCACCCCACAGCCCCACAGCAAGCACCCAGAATGGCCCTGAGTGGGATCCTAATGGGACCAGCATCCGAGCACAGCTCATATGCAACAGGCTGACATCCAGAGGGAAAAATCTGGCCATAGGAGCTGGCAGTTACCAGCAGCTGGAAGGAGGGTCTAATAACAGCAAATGTGGAGTGACAAATGAGTGTTTCTAAGTGTTGCTGCCACTAAACATGATGAGAAAGTGATTAATAAACTCCGAGAATTCTAGGAATTGTACAGAAGAAATGCATTATTATAATTATTATTTTATTTTAAGACTGTCTCTGTTTCTGCAGATATTTACATGAGTAACTCTAAGTATCAGAGCATCTGCATTCAGTCAGGCAATTCACTGGGCTAAAACTGAGTGGTTTGGATTGGGCCTCCAATTTGTCATCCTCCTATGACTATTAGAACTTAGTTGGGGATTCCAAAACTTAATTACACACAGCTGGGTTGTTTGGGTATTGTTTTTATTTCCTTATCATTCTTTTTACTATCTGAAGAAAAATTATTAGATTGCTAAACATTCTTAAAATTTAATTTTAATTAATTTCCCCTCTCCACCAAAAGATATATTTTTATTATCACTGTAACTGCAGTTGTTACAGCTATTCTAGTACAGAGTAATAAAATTATATTTCCGAACTGCTATTAAAAAAGCAGAAAAGAAAAATTATGTGCTTATATTAACTCTTTGACAGAACAAGAATATTTTCTGAAGTCTCCAGAAGCACTTAACTTTGCTTTGGGTTTTATTTTGTTATTCAACCAAGACATTTTGACACATTTCAATCCTCTACTGTTGCTTGATTTCAGTCTTGAAAATTTTCATTTATCTCTGAACAGTCAAAACCTGAATTTTCCATGAAAAGCAGACTGGTTAATTCTTGTGTAATGTCAGGAGCGCCAGGAACTCCAAATAACCACAAGCTTAAATATTTGAAAAATATTAGAAAAAAATTCTATGAAAATTGAAAGCTGAACTGGGAGGAAAAAGAAGGACTGTGCTTTCAAATGCAATATATGAGACATTTGTTTAATACATTCATGGTTCCACATGCTTTCTGCTATTAAAAGGTCCCTTAAGAAAAAGACAAAAATCTAATTTGTGTTAGGAATTCAAAACTTTTTTAAAGTTGCCTTGAATTTGTCTTTCAAGCCCCAGTCTTTTGGGTGATTTCACACTGCTGTCATTCTAACAAAGACGTGGAATGAGCGTTACATTGCACAGAGAAACTCCAGAGCAAATCCGAATCCAGATGAATGCACACCTCCGCACTGGCGTTTTTCCAAGGCTCATTCCAAACAGCCCATGAAGGATGCATTCACACCGCGGCTTATGCTCGCACTTGCACCTAAAATTGAGTTGTAAGCTGTAAGCTGCAGGCTGTGTTAGCTCTTACATCTCTGGCCTTTCTCAGGGCAGTTAGGACATTCCAGGAGTTGGATGTCAGAGGAAAGGCAGCATCCCAGGCAAGCTCACTCCCGGTGCATGCAGCAAGTTTGCAGAATCCCACACAGCTGACAGCCACGACATAGGGAATTGTTACACAGCCTGCAAACACCTGTGGTACAGTTTGTGGGACTGCACAGGAAGCCATCCTCTACTACCAGGAAGGCTGCAGCAACAAGAATGAAGAACGCTGATCACACAAACACCTGAAAGCAGGAAAAGCATCCTGTTTTGCTGGCCCAGCCCTGATAAGAAACTAACAACCTGTCAAGCCCCAATGGATTTATTATGGGCCTGCAACCTGCCCTTGAAAAAACTGCTGAATAGTTTCTCACACTGTTTCTTACACTAAGATGTATGAATACTGTCTTAACTTCGCAAAATATAGATTCACTCACTCTCAGCTTGTGTCTCTCGCATTCATACACCACAAAAGTTGTTTGAACAGACAGAACTGCACATGCACAATCAGGAGCAACAGGAAAGCAGTTTGAAACCTCACTGATTCCAAGGAATCAAATGGGATGTGTGCCTGTACTAATATGGACACCACAGCTGCAGTGACCCCATTGCACCTACTACTGACACCTTCACCTCTCACACTGAGGAGGTATCCAGACAAGGAAGATTTCTCACCACCACCAAATTTCTGCACTGTGGCAATGAGGCTTGAAATGGCTCAAAAAGGCTGCCCAGGAGAGAGGCTGTGACCCGTGGCTGGGTGGTGCTGGGACAGCCGATGGAGAAGCTGCAGCTGCATTCACGTTTCTGCTGGCAGTGACTTCTTGTACAATGCTGTCATACCAGTGCAGACCTTAACACTTCTAGAAATACCTAAATGAAGGCCAGTGTTTTGGAAAAGGGCACCTACAAGGACAATACACAAAGGGAAAGCAAGAGACACCTGACCCATTAAGATCTGCTTCAGGTACATCTATTGGTTCACTACCTTGGAATGCTGAACTCTTACCAAAGCCTTGCAGCACAGATAAACTACAGAGATTATCACTATTTATTACAGATATCTAATATTTTACTTAACTTTTCTATGCCAATAGCAGTAGATTAAAGCACTTCTTTTCCCGATGTTCTACTTTAAACAATGTTAGTATTTTAATCTCTTCCCCCATGGTAATCTAAGCATTCCTTAGGCTGTTAAACTGCAGTTGCTCTGATGATACCACCATTGTTTTTGTTACTATCTTCTTTTTCTTTTTTGGCAAAAAGGGCTTTCCCACACCTTCACCACTTTAGAGTGCACATTAAATACTCATGGTAGGAAGTGCAAAAAGAAATCAAAACCAAGTCTACCTGTAGTCAAGCTGCAGGGTTGATAGATCTCAAACTTAAATGAAGAGTGTTGGAACATACGATGCTCTGCCTGAAGCCTCCACTTCCGTAGAATTGGAGTGACTGGGGAATTTGCTTTCATCTGAAAGGCAGAAAAAAAAACCTCTAGTCTTTGTGGTTATGGAACAAAGCCTGAAAATGTAACTCCACAAGACCCTGGCAGCTCAAAATGTTAATGAGAAATGTGATGACTCCAAATGTTTTTTCTTAGTCTCATGACTCAAGGATTTTCTTTTAATATTTAAGACTGCCCATGTGCAAACTGCTGAGCAACCACAGCAGTTCATCTTGAAAAGTGCAGTCTATTTCCTTGCACTGCTGCCTGCAAAACTCCAGGCCTATGTGGGCAAGCACTGTGACCCGGGACGGGATGGGATGGGATGTAGGCTGGTAGCAGGGTGCTTCCCCAGAGAGGTCCCACCACGCCACTGAAGGGACCAGAGGGAGCACGAGGGGTTTGTCCTCCCCATCCCGCCCTTGCTCATGGGGAGCCTCAGGCTCCTGGGGCTGGCTCCTTCCCAGCCATGGAGGGAGGGATGGGAAGACATCAGTGACAGACACACTGTCCTGGCCAGCTCGGTGCCCTGGTTGAGGTCAGCCTGGCGCTGCAGATCAGGGCTCACATCACCTGAGCAGGGACCCCGCACCTGAGCTCCATCCAAAGCACTGTGGGCAGCAGGTCCAGGGAGGGGATTCTGCCTCTCTGCTCTGGTAAAACTCCACCTTGAATAGTACATCCAGCTCTGGGGTCCCCAGCACAGGAAGGATGTTGGCCTGTTGGAGTGAGTCCAGAGGAGGCCACCAAGTTGATCAGAAGGATGGAACACCGCTCTCACGAGGAAAGGCTGACAGAATCGGGATTGTTCAGCCTGGAAGAGAAGGCTTTGGTGTGACCTAATTGCAGCTTACCAGTACCTGAAGGGAACTTACAAGAAAGATGGGGCAGGACTGTTTACAAGAGCATGCAGTGGCAGAACAAGGGGGAATGGATTCAAACTGAAAAGAGTAGGTTCAGATTAGATATTAGGAAGAAATTCTTTACTGTGAGGGTGGTGAGGCACTGGCACAGGTTGCCCAGAGAAGTTGTGGATGCCCCATCCCTGGAAGTGTTCAAGGCCAGACTGGATGGGGCTCTGCTCTAGCAGAAGGTGTCCCTGCCCATGGCAGCAGGCTTGGGACTGGATGATCTTTATGGTTCCTTCCAACCCAAACCATTCTGATTCTACGTTTCTGTGACCTCTCTCCGGGCCAGGGCAGCACCGGGCGAGCCCCGAAGGCCCGGTCGGAGGGCAGCGGACGGCAGGAGCCCCTCAGCGAACTATGCGTGGCACAGGCGACGCCGGAGCCCCGGGGACCCCGAGCGCGCTGCCGGCGGAGGCGGGGCGGGGGCAGCGGGAGGAGGAGACTCCGTTGGCGCCCGGGAGCCGCTCGGAGAATGTCCCCGTCCCACTCCTCCTCCTCCTCCTCCTGCGCCTTCGCCGCGCAGCCCCGGGCCGGGCAGAGCCTNNNCGTCCTGCCCGCTCGCTCCGCTTTGTCTCGCTCCGTGTCTGCTCCAGCCCTCGGCTCGTCCCGGGACGACGGTCAGCGCAGATGAAGCCGCATCCTCGGTGTGGAATGCCGGGTTATTTATTAGTGGAGTGGGTGCGATTAAAGCTTCCACCCGTGCCGGGTCTGAACTCGCCGAGCGCAGGCTGGCGGCAGCCCGGCGGTTCTCACACGGGGCATCACCTCTGCAGCTCGGCGCCGCCAGCCTGGCACTCTGAGAGGGCTGGGAGAGGAGGTGACACCTGCCCAAGGCTGCTGAAGGAGAACAGAGGCTCTGTGTTGTCCTTCACTGTAAAGTGGAGTGGCGAATTTATGTCCGACGGGCCAGCCCCTTGGACCGTGGCACTTAGGAGCTTTTCGCCAGTTTTCGATGCCCGGGTGAGACTGTGCATGTTGCATCTCAGTCTTCAGCGTGAGAAATGAATGGGTGAATCTGGCTGGGTTCTTAGGCATCTGGTAAATAAAAAAATGTATGCTGATGCTATTTCACGTCTAATTGTTTGCATTTCCTTTATCAAAGTTTGAAGTGAGCTCAAATTTAGGTCCATTTCCATGCAAAGGGAAATGAGTATGTAGGTCTGCCTGTTCTAAAGCAGCTGTGCCTTGTCAGATTAAACACATCTGATTTGGCAGACACTGCAAGCCAAGCCAGTGTAAGTTGGCATGCCGTGGTGGTTTAACAGGTGTAGTCAATGAGAATTTGTGGTCAGAGCAGAGCCTTCCAAGTAAGTGGGTATGGGATTCAAACTGAGGTGCATTACTGTGGGTTGAAAGGGAAGACCGGCGGTGAACAGGTGAGAAAGGTGTCTGATACCACTCACAGCTGCGTGTTGCTGATACCCATTTTTTGTATCCTTGACTTATTCCTATTTAAAACATAGTTCTACCCATGGAGGGGCATAAAATGGCATAATGGTGATATTTGTGAGTTGAAGTTTAGCCTTCCTTATTTTCGTTGGCCGGCTCCAAGTGGCTGCTTTCCAACACGAAAGATGTTGGAACACATGTTTATGCTCTTTCTTTACAAAACACTAAGGTATTGGACACACCAGCTGCTAAATCAACAAAGACAACAGAAGTTTCTGTCCTGGCATTTCTCTGAGGATTATTGCACTGCCAAACTCTCTTTATTTTCTTAGGAAGATGAGTGAATGCTTTACTTTGTGGTTCATGTGGATGCTAGTCTTAAAGTAGTTTACAGAGGATGCTAATATCCTATCCTCTTTTTTCCTAAAAGGCCAAATGTAACTTATCCAATCTCAAAAGTCTAATTTTTGCCTGTAATCTTCAAGCTGGCTGCACAAAAGCCTGCTTGTTTCGTCTTTCGCTCATTTGAAAGTCCAATTTTCTCCTTATGCTTAGTGTCAAAGGCTCCAAAGAGCTTAAATCATCAGCAGCTGTAATTGTAACCCCTAATATAAAGTGAATGTTTCATGTTACTTTTCTTCTGTTTGTTTTTAGTAGAGAAATGCGATAGTCTTTCAGATCTTTATTCCCAGTATGAAATCTAGTGAAACTGTAAATAGATATTTTCTCTAATGGTACTGTGTTGGTATGTAACTGTGCACATTAGGTACAGAATGCCATTAAGTGAACTCAAATAGACTTTTTCAAAAAACCTCTACACCACGTGTGTATGGGGCCTACTGGCTTATACAGGCACAAGCTTATTGAACCCTTACCAAGATGTTGACACTTGACTACTTTGTAGACAATCTGTTTTGGATTCATTCAAAATGCTTACATCCAGAAGTAGATTGTTTTCTAAACATCAGAAATAGTCTAATCAGCTCTTGAATTCATAATTTTGTAACACTGAAGTTTCTGGTGTAGGACATTTGTGCTCCGCAACCCAAAAACTGTGTTGAACACCACATTAAACAGAAGTAATTTCCATGCTCTAAGAGTTCTGCTATCAATATTTGATGGCAGGCAGTAAAAATCAAGCCAGTATTCCACCTGTGAAAGTGTAATTGAATTAACTATCTGCTTGGCATTAGGAAGGAAACTGAAAAATATCCAAATAATTAAAATTCTTAAAATACTTAAAAGCCTTTGAAGGAGCAGCTGCTTTAACTGTAACTGTGTTTTCAAATTTTGAAAGGATGCCTGTGCTATTCTTACATTGGTACATTCAAAGCTAATGGTGCACTGACAAAATCTCTCTGGTGGCACGACTCAGAGGAAAATCTGTTTCCTCTTCAAGAATAGTTTAGAGATGCACCTTTTGGAAGTTAAAACAAGCTTAAACCCTTTTCCCTGAGGACTGAAGAGGGAGATGTGATCTTTGAGCTCTTCAGTGATTTTTTTCTCATCTGGTTCTTCCCTTCCCACAACTTTTCCCATCTCTTCTCTTTTTTTATTGTTTTCCGAGATGTGGAAAACCAGTGTAGATCCTTACCCTGTTGAGCTTGGGCAGAGCACCATCTAGTAGTGTTGGGGAGGGTACAGCTGTACATATATAAATATGGAGATCATTTGTTCAGTGTTTTGGGTGTGTAGAGATGAAATCAAGTGGTACTGTATGATGTAAGACTGTTGTATTGTAGTCTGTCTAATTTTAGTAGACAGATGAAAGGAAAAGCTAATCTATGATACAATTGATGGGAACTGTGCATTGGAACAGGGTATTGGTGTGAAGGGGCCATGAACCTTGAGAGAGATGCCATTAAAACAGCTTGAAGACCATGTAATAATATGGAACTATGTTCAAAAACTGTATGAGATTTTATTCAGTGAAAACAATATATATGTGTAGTATGCTTATAATCTATGTGTATATATGGATTAAATATGAGCAGATGGAAGTCAGGTTGTGGAAAGGGTAGCTGTTGTCAAAGCTGTGTTCTAGAGCAAGGGGTGCATCTGTGGGTGAGACTGTTGAGTGCTTCAGCAGTTCAGAGAGAGGCAGTCCTTGCCCAATAGGTTTTATACTATAAATAGACAAAGGATAGAAGGACAAAACTGAAGAAAGTATTTAAGATTGCTTAAAGTCAAAAGGCAGGCTTTAAAAACGTCAGGCATCGCAATAATTTGATTCCTACTTTTATCTCCTCTCCATCAGACCAAGCTGCAAAATGGTCAAGAAGCAATCTCCAGGCCCCTGAGCAGTTGGCACTCTGCACTGCCAAGGGTGGGGCCTCTTGGGTCCACTGAGGGTTCTTTTGTTGTGTTTTTCTTTCAAACACAGCTTGCTGGCTGCCTGTCAATCCTGGCTGACAATTTGCATGTACAGGATCCGTGTGTGGAGCTGCGGGCGCCGCTTGTGACCCGTGGCAGGCACAGACCTGACGTGTTGTCTGCTGGCCAAATACAGCACGAACCCCAGCATGGGAATACTCTAGGGAAAGGTGTCCCTGTCCACAGCAGGGGGGTTGGAACTAGATGATGTTTAAGGTCCTTTCCAATTCATGCCATTCTATGATGTTCTGAATCCAAGGAGATAAGTGTGTTCTAAGGCAGAGCTTTATCCACACTAGTGCTTTGGATGGGCTGGCTCTGTCTAAACAAGCACCAGTTATCTGGATAGTTGCATATGAAGACTTGTGGCAGCAGGGAAGCCTAATAGAAATTACATTCTCAGGTGACCTCAGGCATAACAGATATATCATGTTTATATCAATAATGTTAACTCCTCTCCTGGCACTGCTTTCCTATATTCCTATGTGAAGAGGACCGTTTTCATGAGCTGTGGTAATTCCCTACTGAAAATTCCTGGTGGCTTTTTAAGCATTATCAAAGCACTACATTTCTTCCTGAGTGGTCCTTAAATAATCAGGTCATTGCATCCTCCGTGCTGGGCCTGATCACTCTTCAGCAGCACCTGGGGGCTTCAGTGCAACTGAAATCTCCAGGGTGAGATCACATAAACAGAGAGTGGAATTAAGAAAATTTTCTGCCAGGTGAAACATCTTCTGATGAGGTGTTGAACTGTCCTTTCTCTCTCACAGTGAAATACACCTCACCAGAAAGCAGACAAACTAACTGCATTTAATGGCTTGGGTAGCTAAGTCCGGGCAAGCATCGGAGGTGGTACAGGAGGTACCAAAGGACCATCAATGACAGTTTTCCTTCATGCCTGCAAGCTGCTGTACCACTTATCTTCTTGGTCCACTGCAGTAGTAGGTGCTGGCAGACGTGACAGGGGCTTCCCAAAGATCTACAGTGTAAAAACACAGTCAGGCTTGCCCCTGAGATTACCATCAGTAAGTGTGAGGTTCTTTCTGTGAAAAGTATGAATGTGCTCTTAATTTGGATTATTAAAAACATTGATTCTGAAAGTAATTTGGAAATGTTGATGTTGATTTGTGTTTTACTTTAGTCTCCTCGTCTCTCTGACAGTTGAAATGAGTAGTTGGAAATGAATATTACCGAAATATTTTATTATTCTCTCACTGTAATGTTATGAATGGAATGAGTATTGATTGGTGAAATCTGTGGCTGATAAACAAGATTTGGCATGTTCTTGTGTTGGCATTCAGTTGAATAAACCACTAGTTTGAAAATTCAGATTCCATACACATTTGATGTATAGCCTTAGGCAGGCTGCTTAGACTTATTTGCAAAGTTTGGAGATGGGCATGGGCTTAAGCCACGCTGAGATGCCTCGATGCGATGTTAATAAACAGGAGTATCTTTTTTGGGAGTGACTGTTTCCAAGGGATGGGTTCCCATCCACCATTGTGATTGTCTGGAGTGGAAAGCAATGAAGAGGCAACCAAAACTCCCATACCTCCCTTCCTGCACCCCCATCACACTACTAGTTTTTTGTCCAAAAAGCATCTCAGTAATCTAATACTTCATGAAATTCTAATATGTAGTGCATTGTAATGCAGACTGTAATTTAATATTGTCAGTCTATGTATGAAACTTCTGAAAGTACAAATGTTTTTCCCTGACTGGGGTAACAAGTTACATGTTCCTCCAAATACTTGACTAATTTTTCTGCTTCCAAAATGGCTGGGTTTTGGTCGTTTTGGGTTTTTTTTCTTTGAATTTGCTGTTTCAAGTTAGGTTATATGTTAAAAATTACAATGTGTGTAAATCACCCATTTCACAAGGCATTCACTTAAATTTTTTTAATGCAGCAAATGAACATCTCAGCATACAGGACATGACTGGCTGGCACTTCTCTGCCACTGTTTCTAACTATTGATTGTATTTAAAGGGCACTGTTAAGGTTGTTCAAATTGAAAATTTATGCTGCAGTACCTTGAAAATGGCTCCAAATTATAGGGTTTAACTTTAACTATTTTGGTCTTTGCTGTAACTTGAAATAGCCATTTAAGATCTCTGCCAGTGTTTGAAACCACTTGTCATTTGGCATATCTTCACATGAAGAGAGAAAGGATTTTTGTATTTCTTGAGAGATCCATGGAAATAAATTACATTTCTCCGAGTTAATACGTATTGCAAGCTCAGCTTTGCCAATATTTTCCTTTGATTTGCCTGAACAATCTTGACAAGATTTTGTCGTGCTTGAGGAAATAAATGGTGCCTTTGGCATGTACATAACACACAGAAATGTGGAAGGAGTAGTTACATGGAGAATAAAGCTCTGTCAAATACAGCATCAGGATGATAAGAAATCCTTCCCCAACTCACCATTACCTCTAAATAGTGTTTCTTGGCAGCTGCAGGGATTTTCCCTGAGAGAAATATCTAAAATTACATCCCCTTCTTCATTTCTCTGAAGATGGATGGAGAATGCATTTAGCTTGGGAGCATGTTAAGAGCCTGCTACCAGCTTGCAAAAGCGAGTCTGTCCAAATACCTTGGTGCTGGACTACTGTTAAAATGAAACTTTTCTGCTGAAAGGATTATTTGGGGAGAAAATGTTGCTTGTTTCCTAAACAGAAGTTACTGGACTGGCTGGCTGGCTGGCCCTCATCTTCAACTCCTGATGTTATTTTCAGTGCTATTTTTGTGCTTTTCCTCTAGCATTTAGCAGATACTACCTTGCAAAAGCAGCTGCTTTGCCTTTCTTCATCCTTTCATCCTTCTCAACAGTATCTCTTATTTTGGTTGCTTTTGGGAGTTGTGCATTCCCTTCTGGAAACATTAGGCAACCGTGGCTGGTTGCTGATCCCGGTGGACTCCGTGTTCTCTCCATGGCTATCCAGGGCTTCCTCCTACCCACCCCTGCTGCCTGACTGCTGGTGTACAAGACCTTGGGCAGGACCCTTTGCCTCAGTCTCTGTTCAGGTGCTGACACAGCAGGGGCCAGGTCTGCACCCTGGCCAGGGCTCCCGAGCATGTCTGCAGTGTAGGAGAGACTTCCAGAATGGCTTTCTCCCAAACCTGTTTTGCATTGCTGGAAACATCCCCTCTTCTCTCCCCTGGGCAGCAGTTTTCAACTCTTTGCTACTCTTCTGCTTGTGTGTTTTAACTTAACCCCTGGGCTTTGAGGCAGGCTGCCCAGCTGCCCTGTCTTCCCCTGCGTGAGCATCCCTGGATGTGAGTAATGTAGTGGCTTCCCATGGGATCACAAGCCTCTGGGGAGTGGGAAGCCTGCTAGCGAGGCCAGATCAGGACATGATGCACATAAATTTTTCTAGGATGTTTTCCTGTGCCCCGTTGTGTTATTTGCTGTGAAATAAGCACCGAGGGTGGGACCCATCTTGCTGCTGTGGATGGAGCTGTCTCTTCCAGCTGCCTTCTGCACGTCCTGCCTCTCTCTGCCCTGGTTTTGGCTGTCGAACGTTGGCTCAGTATTTGGGAAGAGCTGCCGTTCCCTTCTGGCAGCGTGCAGGGCAAATTACAGGCTGGGAGAAGGAAACACCTTCAGCCATGTCAGAGTGCTGAGCTTCTGCCAGCTCAAGCTGGGGGTGGCTGGACATTTTTGGCAAAGGTTTTTTGCCATTTGAGCAGATAGTTTGTATAACTTCGTACTTTCTGCTTGCTCAATGAAAATGTGTCTTCAGCTGAGGACAGGTGACATCAGTGGGGCTCAGGTGAGCTTCTCTGAGAGACCAAGTTTTGCTGCCTGATGCATAAGCCTGAAAAAGAAAGGGAGATGCTCGAAATGATGCATATTCTGGGTGGTTACTGTGAGACGCTAACAGGTCATTATGAGCTGTTTTCAAGGGGGGAGAAAAAATCCAACAACTGAAACAGGCAGAATGTGTATCATAAAGATTCTTGACTGCACTCATTTGTTTGAGACTGGTGAGTAAATATCTCCATATGTGTATATACATCTTTGATTTGTATAGTCTTTGATTTGTGACATGCAGCTGTGTCCTTCAGGGAGACACAGAAGAAACTTCTGCAGCTTTGGAGTAAGACATATAACATTAAATTTTATGTTAGTGCTATCATTTGCTCCAGATCTTGCAGTGGATAAAAATATGCATGTGTGAGAGTATTACACACGTGCAATTTGGATGATTTAGAAGTTTTATAAGTTAATCTTGTTTTGAAGATTCTGAAATTACTGTGGTGTTGATATAGAAGGAAACCCTTTCTTGTGTAAAAATTTGTCCCAACTCTGAATAGATACATTTTCTTATAATTTGAGCAGTGTGATTGAAGACATCTGATTTTTTTTTGCTTCCCTACTTCTCGCCCTCTTCTTGTTCTTTTGAGGAAATGCCATTGTTATTTAGGGTACTGGATTTAGATGTGTTGTGCACACACTCACTAAGAATAGCATTGCAGTTTGAAAGCAGTCATGTATTCAGGCTTCTGCAGCCATGCCTTGTCATGCTGCATGGTTTACCCAGAGCCTACACTTAACCAGTGTGGGCTGGCAACATGAGTCACCCAGAAAAGTCTGTCTCCTTTTGGGCTGTGTCATGAGAGTTTTAACCTGCCAGGGTTTGTGGTCCATCCTGGTGTCCCTCAGAGGTCTTTTGTCAGGATTCCTGATGCTGAGTGGCCAGATGGGGGAAGATGCTGCTTCCAGCTCCTGCCTCAGTTAAATTATGAGCCTATGCCAGTTATAGTTTTCTTTGGAGTTGTCAACTTCGGGGCAATGCACTCGAATGTAATTACTTGATTCGAGTCTGCCTGTCTTGAGTCCATCCGTTGTGGCTTTCTAGTTATACAGTGTGACTTGTAAGTAAAAAAAGGCCAAAATTAACATGCCTCTATACAGCTGTTGCTGAAGGTTAAAATCCTGTTGGCTTGCAGATATTCCCTGTTGTAAGCTGCCCAGGGGCAGATACCAGAAACAGTTCATCTGGTGCTGAGTTACAGTTGTAGTGAAATGTGTAAATGAGAAAACCAACTTAACAAATAATATAGATGTCTTTCCCATACTTTCCTGGGAAAGGAATGGATGTGTCCTGTGCTGAAAGCAGGTACTTTTCCTATTCCTGTAGTAAGTTAAAAAGGGATGATTTGCTGAAGGTGCCATTTCTTGTGAAGGCATGTGACTGGTAGTTTGCTTCAGCTTTGTACCACTGATCACTTTTTGTCACATTAAGGCAGCTGATTGGCCTGTGTCTGCATCCCCTTTGTAATATGGTTTGTCCAGAGCTTTAACTGAAAACATTCATTTATGGATCAACATTTATTGCCATTGCACATGCAGTGCATCATATAAAGTAACACTGTGTGTGTGTATTTAGTTATGGAGATGCCACAGGTTGCTTTTGGGTCTCTTTGGAGCTGAAAAGGGGAGAGCTGGGCCTGATTGTGGCTCTGGGCATTCCTGTGTGCTCTCTTGGCTAGTCTTTCCATTGCTCTCCTTACTGCTTCAGTTACAGCTTCTGGATGTGCTTCCAATTCGGTGGGTGTTGGGAACCACATTTTGAGTTTCTCGTTGGTACTTGACATTTATTGTAATGAGATAGGAAATACATGTCTGGGAGAAACAGAAGATAACTTTAACTGGAAACTTGATTTTACTTGAAGTTTAAGGAAATTTCCAGTGAAATGCATCATAACCTGAGTAGTCCTGTAATACGGGAAGGCAGCTTTTGTAGGAACGCCAGCAGTGCCGTTGGAGTATCACCGATACCTATTTGTTTCACCACACTCCGGAAGCCTGCAGTGGCTGACTGTCTGACAGCCTGTCATCTTTTTGGAAATTGGCACACCTGAATGGTGTTTTGGCTTTGTCTTTAGGAGAAGTGTCCAATTGCAGATTCTGTACCTCTTTCCAACTGAATGTCACAACCAAGAATATTAAACTGTATCTTCAGATGTCTGCAAGGCATTTCAGACCTCATAGACACCAGTAACAGCACAAGACATGCACTGCAGCCCTTTACGTTCTTTTGTTTTATTCTTGTCCAAACCCATTCTTTTGCAATGTTTTTGTCTGCCAGTTTGCAGGCACATCATTAATGTGTGTCATACCTATAAAATCACTCAGACATTTTAGCAATAATATGCATTAAAAGCCATAAATATTTTGTATGCAATAAAAGGCAACTTTTAACTCATCAGAAAGATAATATTGATTTATAGCTCATTTCCCTATTGGAAGAGTAAACCGGTTTGCCAAAACAGATCAGTACAAAGGAATTGAAACTAAGTCCTCCATCTGAGTCAAAAAATATTTCCCTATTTGTAAGCCCCTCACAAGGAGAATGGGGTTACATTTATTTGCAGTGGGTGAATGTTGTCTCTAAAGCACAATCCTGGTATCTCTTTACTCTTCTGCCAGTAACAAAGCTTCTCTTACTGTACAAAGACCATGAGAAGGTGGGGCAGGAAATGGAAACAATTAAGCTTGTACTATGTGACACATGAGAATAAACTAAAGTATTAATAACGGATTTTGTGGTGTAGAGCCTGATAGTGGTCAGGGTTCCAGTTGACAGGAAGCCACACTCTCCAAAATGTTCTTGGCCTTTCTTGTAGGAAGGTACCATGATAAGTGGGACTGACAAATGGCAGCAGAAGTGCACAAAGGGAAAATACAAGTAAGAGCTCATGGCTGCACAGATAGACTATCATACAATTTAAATAAAGTTCAACTGGAAAGCCCTGTGCACCAGCTCTGTTCAACAAACTCCTCACCCTCCTCCCAAGCCCTTTTCAGAGCAGATGCAGCAACTTACGTTTGGTATTAATAACAGTTCTTTTTAAACCATCCTATTAAATTCCTAGTCACCTCTAATTTCCACTGTGGAAAGAGCTGTGAGGAATCCCTGCCCTTGCAGTGAGGTACTTTCTCTGTGTGTCAGCAGGGGAGGAGGAAGGCTCGGCAGGCACCATGGTACACAGCAGCTCACAAGTTCATACAGAATTGCCTCTCTTTTGGGCTTTTTGCTGTCAGCCACCTGCAATGAGAGGGCTCCAGCCCTGTCACAGGCTCCTGAAAAATTCTGACAGCTGGAGCAAGCTTCACACAGGCAGCTGGCTGAAGGACTGGTCCTGCTAACAGCTCCTTGCCAAGGCCACAGGTTGTCGAGGGATGCTTGAAACGAGCCTTAATATATCTACTTTTTCCCAGAAAATTACTCCTGTTCTCAGAGTGAGCTGTGTGAGGGAGTTGGAACAAGGGAGCTTTTTGTCAGGTGTTACTGGAGGTTGCCCTTGGCCTGGTTTCTTACTGGGAAGTGTTGACTTGTCTCAGGCTGCTGTTGAAGCCTTTACAAATAAGAAGAGCCTGTCCCTGCAGAGGGGCAGAGTGGGGAGAGGCAAGTGACGGGGGAGCTGCCATGCACAGCTTTTCTGACCCCTTCCTGCTAAATGCAACATCCCATTTTCCTGGATGTAACCAGGCCAGTACAGGTCTGGAATAATAACAGCAGGGGACTGATGCTGATTGTCTTTTGCAACCAAGACACACCTTACTATGGAACTGACTGTACAGTATGTTTATAATTTTGTGTATTATAGTAAAATTTCATAAGAAGGGAAACTTTAAGTCATGGAAAGGAATCAACAAAACTCAGAAGCACATTTGTAGATAGGCAAGTGTGTGGATCCTTTGGTTATTATTTGGTCTGTCTACAATGGAAATCCACGTCAAATCTTCGAGCATTTTTAACGACATGGGATCAGATTTGCAAAGGGAAGGTGAAAGTATTACATTTAGGAACTTGAGCATTTGATTCCGTTTGGGTGGTCCAAATCATTATGCTTTTTGCAAAACCTATGCAGGTTCCTCAACTGAAGAGGTTATTCTTCTGTGAAATGTACCTGGTTGAGATACGTAGGAAACTGGAATTGGTATTTTTCAATTATCAAAAAAAGGAGGGTGTAGGAGGCTTTCAAATCTCTCATTTCTACACAGAAGACTTCAGGGTTAGGTCTGTCCTGGTTCTGTGAGGGCTGGTAGTGGGACAGGGATGTCCCGCAGGAGCCCAGAGGCAGCAGAGCTGGGACAGGGATCAGCTCCGGCTGCAGGGACAGGGGTACCTCAAGGCCAAGCCCCTGTCAAGGCTGGGGCTGGTATGAGAGTTACGAGTAGTGATATGTCTCACATGTCTGACCTCCAGCTGGCTTTTGGGTAAAATTCCACATTATTTACAGTGTATTAAGTCTCAGTAGCAATTTAGGCAATGGTTTCATTTTTCTGTGGGAACTACTACTAGCTTTGTACCTTTTCTGTGGATTTTTTTTCCCCCCAGTGTGTTTGACATGGTCCCTTTTTACATCCATATCTCTGGTCCACATGGCAAACTTGCAGGTTGTCAGTCTGCTTTTAATGGTAAGCCCTGAAATCTCACAAGTCAGTTTTTCAGACTTTGATGCTTCTGTGAGGAGGAATCAGTGAGAAATACGATGGCATCCCAATCCCGCTATTCCAAGGCAAACAACTGATCTTTGGTGTATGCCTTCAGTGTCTTTTACTACTGTAATATTTTGACACTCATAAGAAACTTGGTGTAACAAGAATATCAACAAATCCATATATCTCTTATTTAAGAATCTGTTCTTCTACAACTTTCTCTTGTTTTGTTTTTTTCTGAGAGCCTTTATTTGTCATCTTCAGGATGTTTATGAAACTTAAGCATTTTTTCAGTACTAAACTGATTTTGTGGACAACTAAAATTCATAGAACTGACTATTAAAGGATAATATCCTAATTATGTTAAGTGAACCCTGACCTCAGTAATGGGAAGCTGTCTGCCAGCTTTGCTTGCTGCAGCTGGTCATGCCTGCCAGATGTTGCTCATCAATCCCTACATATCAGCCTGCCCTTAATGAAAGGGACCCAGAGCATGGCCATCCTTAGCTAACATAGCTGCACCAACTTCATGTTTCCCTTAGCCCTGCAGCTTCCCAGCTCCTGATGTCAGGAGGCTGGGGCTGGACCTGCCCCTGCATTTCTAGGAGCTGAAGGAGACAGGGCATCATCCTTCTTGCTGAAGACAATGGTGTTGGCCGTACCTTTTGTAAAAACTATGGGTTGGCCATGTACATGTTCCTTGTCTTTCCAAAAAGATTTCTTTTAGCATCCCATTTTAGGTGCTTCAGTCATCTCTGCTGTTTCTGGTAGTGGCAGTGGATTTTCATAGCCCTTCTCCCTCTCCTGAAGGAGCAGGGTATAATTCTGGAAGTGTGGCTTCGGTGTGTTGAAGTCATTAAGTTTGTTTAAGTTACTATATTGGTATTGACAGGTCTTCCTTTGCCTTAAACCAGCCGTTCGGGTTCCAAAGACACAGGAAAATAACAAATCATAGAATATCCTGAATTGGAAGGAACCCACTAGGATCATCAAAGTTCAACTCCGGGGCTTTGTTCAAATTCAACAGGACAATCCAAAGAATCACAGTGTCCAAACACTTCTTGAACTCTGCCAGGCCTGGTGCTGTGACTGCTTTTCTGAGGAGCCTCTTCCAGTGCCCAACCACCCTTTGGGTGAAGAACTTTTTCCAAAGATCCACCCTAAACCTCCCCTAACACAACTTCAGGCCATTCCCTCAGGTCCTGTCACTGTAACCACAGAGCAGAGATCAGTGCTTGCTCTTCCTCTGTCCCTCACGAGGAAGTTGTAACCGCAGTGAGGTCTCCCCTCAGTCTCCTCCTCTCCAGGCTGAACAGACCAAGTGCCCTCAGCCGCTCCTCACACGGCTTCCCCTCAAGGCCCTTCATCATCCTCATGACCCTCCTTTGGATGCTCTCTAAGAGCTTTATATCTTTTTTGTATTGTGGTTCCCCAAACAGTGTGTATCATCAGTGAAACTGGAGCTTCTAAGCCAATGTCCTCACAAATGACCCGGGTAACCGCACTTTCAGAAGAAAACTTGTTTATCCTCTTGGTTTTGATGGAAGTGAGAACAACCTCCTGATGGGGATTTGCCACTGACATGAATGTTAATGAAAAAAGAGCAAGGGTTTGGAGGGAGTCTCTCAAATGTTTCTTTAAAATCTAATCAGCATTATTTTATGCTGGCTCTATCAAAAGAATTTTTGACTCTACGTTAGGATATGATTTACATTTGATTATTTTAAACAAAATGAGCAAACCACTTCGCATAAATTGGTTTATAGAACTTCTGTGCTTTTAGCTGTGAACTCCATATTAAATACTGTTTTTCTTGAGGCTATTTTTAATACTAATCTTTATAAATAAATTAAATTCGTATCACCTGAGTCCTGACAGCAATTGCCTACTTTTTCCTTCAATTAATTAGTTTGCTATTGAATTTTAAGTTCCTTTACCCTTTTTATTTTGGATTTTGAGTTCCAGCTGTTTTTCTGTTGTCTTTCCTCTGTTTTTGACGCGTTGATTGCCCTCCAGGCCCCAGAGTTGTTCCTTCAGCTGTTCCTCGCTGCTGTAATGCTTGCTTTTTCTCCTTTATGCTACCCTTGCAAAGCACTAGTAAAGCATGAGTAGTCCTGGAGTCCTTAAAGTCCCTATTTTCTTCAAAGAAGGGTGCTTGCTGCCAGCTTAGGGTTTATAATAATTCTCTGTTGCTTCTGACACTGTGACTCCGCTTACTAAAGAGCAGGAGGAGATCACAGTCAGTAACATCACATTTTTCCACTACCCTTCTGTTTTCTAGGAACTTGTTGGAGAGTTTCCTATGGATTACAGGCAGCTCCTGATGCTAGATTTCAAGTGTTGGTGTAGCGTCTGACACTTCAAGCTGAGATTTTTTTCATAGGGAGCCTTTTAGTCTCCTCATAAAATCTGAAAAACCTTTTTAAAATGGCAGAGTTTCAGACATAACGTGTGTCTCAAGGATAAAAAACCCAGTGTATCTGGTACTGTAGTATTAAAAGTTAGAAAGTGAGATGTGCCAGTTTCCAGTGTCAGCATTAAAAAAAAAATAAAAAATTTCTTCCATCTACCACCAATTCAGAATAGATCAGGATTAGTTTTCACTCTCCTTTGGAAAGTTATCCCAAAGTCCACTGGAACTTATCATTAAAGAGACTTTCATGTTAAATGGTCTACTTAGTTAAACAGCTACTAGTAGTTCTACCTCTTCTCAGTCCCTTATTGGCCTTCTAGGGGTGACCTTCTGTTTTTCTGTCGTGTCAATGTGCTCCTAAAATGTAGGCCTATGTGACTCTAAATATCCTAATATAAAGTAAAAAAATCTCATATTGAATATGTTCACAGGAATTATTTCTCTGTATCTTAAAATATAAAAATTGTAGATAAGTGGTAGCATTTTTTGCCTCCTCACAGTCCCAGTTGGCTTTTCCATCTTGCAACTTTTTAGTGCATTGTCCTGGTTTAGGAATGACACTCCCCAATTTAGTGCCTCAAGCCCACCCAAGACTCTCCCAAACCAGACATCACTTGCTCACTCCTCCCTCTTCCCCTCCTTCCTGCCCCAGGGATGGAGTTGAGAACTGGAGGCACAAAAAGGTGAAAATTACGGATTGAGATAAGAACAATTTATTGGAAACAGCAATGAGATAAGAAAATGAACAGTAATAGCAACAGTATTAATAACAAAAGTATTGGAATAACCAAGACACACCCGCACAGCTCCAGGCTCTGACCCTCATAGCCCCTGCGAACAACAGCCTTTGCAGAGTCTCTTGTAGTTTATCAGACACAGAGGGCAGATTCTTCTATATCAAGACATTCTTCTATATCCATGGAGAAGCCCGTAGCTGCTGTAAATATTGAAGACTTAACCAGAGTTTAAGCATGGCAGGAAAGCATAAACCACATATGTGCTCAGGATAACAAATATGTTATGCAGTCTGCAGCTATATAGTTGTGTTTTATATAGATGTAATGCAGTGCTTACCTTCCTTAAACCTATTGATTAAAGAATGTACATTTTGTTGAGCTGAATTGATTTGCATTTTATTGTTCATAACACTTTTCATCATTTCTCCTGTAACAGCCTGTGACAGTTTCTGATCATAAAGAGAGACCTGCCATTAATTTTTTAGTCTCCTGCTGGCATAACTAGGTGCCTTTCCAAAATCAGGGGCTTCTTTCGTTTGCCTGTCTTTTCAGGGGTTTTATTTTGTTTTGCTGTATTTCACTTTATTGAAAGATCCTCATTCAGGTGGAGCCCTTTAAAAGGCAGGAAAGAGGCTCTTGGGCCTTCTCTTGACAGCTTAAAAAATCATGGAAGCTAACTTCTTCCTTTTTATCTGCATCTAGTTATTTAAAAGTTTGATTGGGCAATGAGTCAAAACAAACAAAAACCAACTCCCTGGTCAGGCTGAAAATCAGTGTTACTTGAGGGCACTATTCCTGTATGTAATGTTCAGATTTTTCCCTTGGAGCCAAGCTCCCAGCTTGACCACCACAGCCCATCTATTTGATGAATCATTATGGCACCTTGTGGCTCAGCAATCAAGGAAACATGGCTTATGTGGGAAACATGGAACAACACAGGAGATGACTGATACTTCTCTTGATGTTATACCAATGTCAACTTCCAAGTATATCTTTGGCCTGTTAAGCTTCTTTTTTTTGCCCCACAGTAATCAACACCTTATTTCAATAGCAGAGGTCTTTCATCCATATACTTTCCTCTTTTTTTTGTCTAGATTTTCTTTAATTTTCTGTGGAAAACCCAATATGTAGATGTATTCACATTTGATAACTTGAAATTAAATGTTATGCAAAATTTGATGAAATCCTCACTTCCCATTGAATCCCCCAAAATGTCACATCACAAGAGCAATTCAACGCAAAGCATAATTTCCACAATTAGTATTCTGGAATTCTTCCTTAGAATTTCCAGAATCAGTGTTCTGGAAATGCCTCATTTGTTTCATTGAATATAAGGACACAATTTTCATGAAGGATATTGGGGGTTTTTTACAGCTTCAAGCAAATAGTATTTAAAAAACAATTGCCCAAGACCTTTGCTCATTTTGTGTGTGTAAACTGCCAGCACCATTTGAACATACAGCCTCATTCTTACACTAAACACGATTATAGTAAAAACAAATGCATTTGCAATGGAGCAAGGTATCCAGGAGCAGCCTGGGACTGCACTGAGGTTCCTGGATCGTACGTGTGTGTTGGCAGAGGGGTTTGTAGCTTCTTGTTTTGTCTGCCAAGGTTTCCCTTGACTGCAGCTGTGTTACAGGACTTCTGCCTGCATTGAGTCAGAGCCACTTGAGCCACTTCCACTTTTTATTGCCAGTCTGGAGTGGGAAAAATAAACCAAAATCAGTGGTGGAAAGTGTTTTGCCTTGGTTTTGCCGTATCTAAGATATCTACATGTGTCCATAAAAGAAAGCAGAATTCAGTTGTACTTTGCAGAGCTTTTCTGGAATAACACTAACTTGTGTATCCATGCAGTTTCCATCCCACCACTGATTTTTGTGAGAGTAAACTTCATGGGCATGGCTACCTGCTTCTGGATATAGGACTTCATTGAAGTGAAGGAAACACCTTGAGCCAGGAGTAGGTGCTTTTTTTTTTGCACAATATTTGCCAATATGTGAAACGAGTTTTATTTTGTTACCTGCCTTCTAGGCAAAGCAATAATTTTCTCAACATGTAATTAATCTGTTTGGAAACACTTTCATGGCTTGGTGTCAGCTGCAGTGTTTCTTCATAGTCACACTGGGTCACAGATGGCAAGGGAGGAGGAAAGAGATGATCTTTTGGGAAAAGAACCCGTGCCTGCATTTTCCTAATCAGATTCATGATTTCTGTATAATTGGGGTGGTTTTATTTCACAAAGCATAAGCTACTGCTGGCATGCAAACTTCAGGCATCTGACCTCTTTTGAGCTTGGTAATTCTGAAGTTTTCTATTCTGCGTTTCAGTTGTGCTTTGATTGTGACTTTGAAAGAACCATTCTTTGATGGGATCTTGGATGAGGCATCTCTCTTGAAGCAAGTTAAAACCTGTGTGTTAAAACATGATGTTTGCATCTTGATCAATACTGAGACACAGTGAATTAATCTGTGTACAGCCCTGAGGGGATCTTCTTGGTATGGGATTACTTTCTGTGCCTGAAAGACCTTGCACCTGCAAGGAATAGAAGCACAACAGTGGAGTGGAGCTTCTGGGTGTGCATGGAAGCCCAAATCTGTGCTATACACCTGTGTATTTCCATAAATATGAGCAGGGAAATCCCTAAACATCTCTGAAAGTTAATCATTTGGGCTACTAAACTGCACATAGGATTATTAACTTGGTTGGGATGAGTGAGCTGTGTTTGCATTCAGGAACATGCCATGATTGTCTTGATATCCTCTGCTTCTCAGTTCAGCACAGCTCTTGCTGAATGCAAAATGGTTGTATTTTTGTGTTTTAAGGTCCCTTCAAACCCAAACCATTCTATGAGTCGAAGATTTCTGTAACAAAATAAAATTTATATATATATTTTTAATCTTCACAGACCAGATGCAACAAAACACCTGACTGTGCTGGCAGTTTTTAAATACTGAAATCCCACCAAACCAAATGGTTTTTAAACGTGAGCTTTGCAGAAGTCTGGGGTGTAATGTTCAGCCAGTAAAGAATGAGATGAAAAACCCAGCTTTCCATTTTTAGTACCATCATAAAATGAGTGCAAGTATTTTTACACACAAAATGTGAAAATCATGACAATTTTGTGCCTTTTCTGCCCCCTCATGTGCTTCTTCCAGACTTCTGAGGTCTTAGAGTGACCTTAGCCCTGCCATACTCCAAGAAGCTCTACAGTTTGCCACAGTAGAGCTAAGGTTTTAAATTCACATATTTGATATAGCTTCAGGTACTGTGGAATGTAAAACTCTGTGGCAAAACATTGGAGGAACTAAATCCAGATGTTGCTGACCTGTTGGTGGAAACTGGTCATTCTCTTATTACACGTGCTTAAACTGATGGAAGTTTTTGAATATGAGAGGAATTCCCAAGCACTCTTCTCTGTTTTAAAGGGTAGGATGAATGTGAAATGTGCATTTTCTTTCCTCCCGGTATCAAGAGTAGCCAGTGCCTGCAGACCACAGAAGATACCATCTAGGTTCATTTAATTCATGTTGTTTCTGTGTGCACAAGACACAGTGTCATTACGGTTTTGAGGTGGTTTGTGTTTGTTTGTTTTTCTTTTTTTTGTTGTTGTTGTTATTCTATGAAATCTGCTATGCAGCTGAAATTGGCAATTATCACTGTATTTTTAGGAGGTTTTTTTCTGTTCTGCATTTCCCGGCAGCATTCAAAAAGTTGGAATTGTAGTGAGCTTTGCACTACAGGCTGGGGGCAGAGTGGGTGGAAAGGTGCCCGGAGGAAAAGGACCTGGAGGTGCTGGTCAGCAGTGGCTGAACATGAGCTCAGGTGTGCCCAGATGCCCAAGGAGGCCAATGGCACCTGGCCTGTGTCAGCAATAGTGTGCCCAGCAGGACCAGGGCAGTGATTGTCCCCCTGTACTCAACAGTGGTGAGGCCACACCTCGAGTGCTGTGTCCAGTTCCGGGCCCCTCAATTCAGAAAGGATATTGAGGGGCTGGATCAAGTCCAGGGAAGGGCAATGAAACTGGGGAAGGGTCTGGAACACAAGTCCAGCGAGGAGCAGCTGAGGGAGCTGGGGGTGTTTAGCCTGGAGAAAAGGAGGCTCAGGGAGACCTTCTTGCTCTCTTCAGCTCCTGGAAAGGAGGGTGTACCGAGGTGAGGGTTGGTCTCTTCGACCAGGCAACCAGTAATTGGATGACAGGACAGAGTCTTAAGCTGCACCAGGGCAGGGACATTAGGAAAATTTTTTCCCAGAAAGGGTGATGAGACATTGGAATGGGCTGCCCAGGGAGGTGGTGCCATCACTGTCCCTGAATTGTTCGAGGCAAGACTGAACATGGCACTCAGCGCCATGGGCTGGTTGACACGGTGGTGTTCGGTCCTAACTTGGACTCGATAACCTCAGAGGCCTTTTCCAACCTAACTGATCCCGTGATCCTATGGGAAGACATCTGGACAGACTGTCCGGGCCCTCTGGGTCCCCTGGTTGAGGTCGGGCCGGCGCAGCAGGTCCGGCTCTCGGCAGCGGCCGGGGACCCCGCACCTCTCTCCGGGCCAGGGCAGCACCGGGCGAGTCCCGAAGGCCCGGTCGAAGGGCAGCGGGCGGCAGGAGCCCCTCGGGGGACTACGCGTGGCACAGGCGACGCCGGAGCCCCAGGCATCCCGAGCGCGCTGCCGGCGGAGGCGGGGCGGGGGCAGCGGGAGGAGGAGACTCCGTTGGCGCCCGGGAGCCGCTCGGAGAATGTCCCCGTCCCACTCCTCCTCCTCCTCCTCCTGCGCCTTCGCCGCGCAGCCCCGGGCCGGGCAGAGCCT
>VZRJ01012703.1:2709069-2814111 GCA_013397565.1 Ptilonorhynchus violaceus | reverse complement strand
TGCACGAAATTCCGGTGTAGAAATGAGGAGAAAAGCTCTGCTTTCCCCGCGAGTCGTGTTCACCGCTGTTTTCTGTGCTAGAACTTTGCAGTGGTGTAAGGTCATACTTTCTAAGAATCTTCCTTCAAGGTTTTTGTCAGAAGTATTAGAAGCCAAATTATCCCTTATTTTAGTAGCATGAAAAACACACTAAGGTATACAAAGCAGTGAGTTACCAGTCCTGTTTCCTGACAGATTTTTCTTTTGCGTTCTCAGGTGCTCTTTTAGGTGAGGTCAGTTTACAGAAGNGGCGGGGCGGGGGCAGCGGGAGGGGGAGCCTCCGTTGGCGCCCGGGAGCCGCTCGGAGAATGTCCCCGTCCCACTCCTTCTCCTCCTCCTGCCCCTCGGCCGCGCAGCCCCGGGCCCGGCAGAGCCGCCGTGTGGAGCATGGAGAGCTGCTGGCTGCGCCTCGCCGCGCTGCTCGCCCTGGGCGCCCGGGCCAGCCTGGAGTACGAGGGTAGGGCAGGGCAGGGCAGGGGGGAAGGGGCGGTGGNCCTTCAAGGTTTTTGTCAGAAGTATTAGAAGCCAAATTATCCCTTATTTTAGTAGCATGAAAAACACACTAAGGTATACAAAGCAGTGAGTTACCAGTCCTGTTTCCTGACAGATTTTTCTTTTGCGTTCTCAGGTGCTCTTTTAGGTGAGGTCAGTTTACAGAAGCTGAAGATGTGGGCTTATACCCCTAAAAATGATTGTTGTAAAATGATTTTCCAAAATACCTCTTTTTAATACTCCACTAGGCCGTGTTTCGTAAGTGACACATCTTGGTGTCTTCTAAATCGCTGCAGGGATGCTGACTCAACCACTTCCCTGGGCAGCCTGTTCCAGTGCTTTTGACAACCCTTTCAGTGAAGAAATTTTTCTTAATATTTATTTTAAACCTCCCCTGGCCCAGCCTGAGGCTGTTTCCTCTCATCCTATTGGTTGTTACCTGGGAGAAGAGACCAAGCCCCACGTGGCTACAGCATCCTTTCAGATATAGAGTGATGAGCCTCCTTTTCTCCAGGCTAAACAACCCCAGCAGCTCCTCATAGGACTTGTGTTCCAGAACTTGTCCTGTTTCGAGGCAGCAAACTAAAAAGTTTCGGGTTGGTTTAGTGAGCTGTGCTGTTGCTGTCTGTATCTTACTTTGCGTTGATCAAACTCAGAGTTAAGTAATTCCTGTGTCAGTCCTGGGAAAGCAAGTGTGCATAGCTGTTCTGCCTTTTATGAGTGACATTCCTATTTTTTCTCTGTTATAAAGGATTTATAGCACAATAGCATGGTGGGTGTTCATGTACACACCTGTGTATGCAGTGCCTGGCTTGGCGCTACATTCTGATGTAGCCATCAGACCTGCACAAGTGAACCCTTTCAACAGGGAGAGAATTTTATTTTGTGAATGAAGAAACCTTTTCTCCTGACATAAACAAAATTGTGTAAGTCCATACATTAATCTTAAAATGAAGGTGTTATTTCATGCATTTTGCTTGATATCTGCCAGAACAAAGTCCACAGCTGTTTTTTGCAAGAACCTGCTGTACCCTGAGCAGTGATGTGGGACATCTGCAAACCAGCTTGTTCTTGTCATTTTTCCTCAAATACCCAGTTTCTGAACCATGATAATGTTAGCACTTCCAACACAGAGCAATGCTTTGTCCTTACGTGGCTTGGTAGCCAATTTTGAACGTATGTGAAGCAGAAACACTTTGATTTGTGGCTGGGAAAATGGAGATGAAATGGTGACACCTCTCCCGTGTCTCCCCAAGCCAAGCCTGCTGTGGTTATTAAAACATTGCTTGTTAGGAAAGAGAACCAACTCACTTCTCATTTTGAGCTAGAAAATGAGCTGGAAATGGGAGATGCCAAGCTCCATCAACAGGGACTCGTTTCAGGGCAAAATTAGTGAATAACTCTTTACAGCCAGTTTTTGTTAGAAGACTCTCGAAAGGACTTCATTATTTCTAGTCTAAGGAAAGGCAAATACATAAGAGCTCATGTAATTCTAAGAGTTAGTGATTTTAGATGCTAAAGTCTCTGCACACTGAAATTTGGACAATTATTAGTGATAACACTGAGGGGACAGCTTTATAACCCTCAAAGTGAATAATTAGCTAAGAGTACCCCAATTTCTGACAGAAAAATTGATGCTTGGAGAGGAGTTCATTTACATATCAAGGTCTTCCTGAAGCCCTCAGGGATCACATCTTGCTCTTTTTGCTATGCAGTCAGACTTCAAGTGCAAGAAAGTTTGTTTTTGTGTTCAGAAGTTTCTCAGAGATCAGTGTTTAGGCATCAAAAATTGAGCCTCAACAATAAATACAAAATATCCAGAGAAATGGCTTCTAAGTGATAGAAAGACTTCGTTATATATAAATCCCTCAATTTCAGAGGAGAAGCTGTTTGGAAATTCACTTCATCAAGTCCCATCTCAAGCTTGTGGAAGGATTCCCAATGATCTGGTGCCGGTGCTGTGAGAGGTGCTCCTGTGGAGCAACTGCAATACATGAGCTGGGTTTTCCTGAGTCTGGTAGAGTAAGAAATCAAGTTTCACTGTTTTCTGGGCAGTTTATTTTGTTTCGTTGATTTTTTTAATAAGAAGTAGAGTCTGTTGACAGAAATCATTGAGTTTGATTTCTGCGGAGTGGTTGTGTGCTTTGCTCATGAAATTAGTTCCTTATTGAGGTGCTTGTGTTATTTAATTTTGCTTAACTTGAAGCATCAGCTTGTACAGACCATGGTCTCAGATGTCAACAAATGGTGCTGAAATAACCCCAAATGCTGTAACTTGCGATCATGTGAGAAGCTCCTGTAGCTCCCAAGTACCTGCCTATTGCATGCAAGGTTTTTAGAAGGATTTTCCAAAGGGGGAATTTGTATGAGTCCTTTTTCGTAGAAAAGACTTTTCTAGAATTTAGACTAGACTTCATGCTCTGAAGTTGCTGATTTTAAATAAATGTTGCTTAAGGGTGTTTTGAAGGCTTTCTTTCCAACTGCTGTATTTTGTTGATGAATAACTTGAATAGTGGTGCTCCAAATGGTTTCTGGTTTTTAGAAGGTGTCTTTTACCTTAATTTCAAGTGTTTAGGCATTGCTCGGGGGTTTAAAAGTAGTAGAGCTATACTGTCTCTTTATTTGAACAACCCCAGAGAATGCCTGAACCCAAAGCATGTTTTTGGATTTGAGTGTAACTTATGTTTGCTGATAATGGACCTCGATGTCTTGTTCTTAGTGTGAGGTTCTAAGAGGTTGTTAAAGAGGTTGTACTTGAGTTATGCACATTTTACTTCTGCTGTTTGGCCTGAGGGCTGTTAACAGCCACTGACACTATGGAACCACTTTATAGTGAAACCTCTGAGGTGCCCCTTCACCTGTACCTGCTCTGCTCAATCAATCAGCTACATGGTAGGTGGGCTCTCCATAACGGAGGAGCTGTGACTTGGCACGTGCAACTTAACACTGCACAACGTTGCTCTAAGAGCACTGAGAGAAATTTACTATTTCACTTGATTTTGCCCCTTCCAAATTCACTATAAAGTGGATCTGCTATGAATCTGAGCTTCAGAGAAACCCGTGCTGATGACATTGCATAGATTATTGCATCCTAATCTTGCATGTCTTTTCTCAAAGCTTTCTTTTATTTTTAATTCATATTTCCTTTCTTGCTGCAGTTTTTTTTTTCTCTTATTTTGTATTGTAGGATCGGGATATTCACCCCTTGAAGATGATGAGGATGTTTATGCACGCAGTAGATATAAAGGTGAATGCTTTGCTTATGTGCTAAAGAGGATCAACTGGTTGCTGACAGAAAGCTTCATTCTTTTTCTTTTCATGGATTATGAAATCTTGGTGATTCAGTTCCATGGTTTTTGTCATGGATATTTAGATCAAGATTTAATTTCTACTGGTTTTAACAATGGAAATTAGACCAAGTTCTGATCACAACTCTTTCATGCACCCAAGTAAGTAACTTCTGCACTGCCTTTGCTCCTGGGCAATCAGGTTGTTAAATCATGAAAATCAGGAAGAGCTTCTCTTTCTTCTCCATACATGCTAACAAAACCATCAGTGATAAGCAGACTCAAAACCTGGGCTTACTGATGGTAATGTATAGAAGTACCTGGAAGAGAACTTGATTTTCATTCCTTTTTTTTTCCCATAAAGTTGCTTGCATTTCAGGTTAACCTGCTACCTGAAGTGCCAAGTGAAGTGTCTTTAATGAATGAATGTGTACATTCCAAAATCAAATTACGTAGCTGGGTGAGTGAATGGACTGGCATGTTTATAAAGCAAATTCAGGTTTTCTTCCCTGTTCTGGAAGACTTTGCCATTCAGAAAGATGGAGAAGTTTTTTGCCACTACCAGTAAATCTTCCATTGGACATTTGCTATGTCCATTTTCTTAAAAAGTCTGCTTCTGTCTCAATACCACTCTCCTCTGCCAAAATCCCTCAGAAGCCTAGACAGTAAAGAAACCTGGCATTTAATTTGTCACTTTAAATGGTAACTGTGTTTTTTAATAAATTAATCTGTGGACATGCTAGAATTGTCATCACTTTGATTGCTTGAAAATACTGGTCGTTGGTATCTTGTTGAATGTTATTGATTCTCTGCAAAGAATCAATGGGCCATATGAGAGGTAAGTCATAAAATAATTCAGACATTTATGGAGAGCCAAGGGGAAAGCACAGCTATGGCTGTGTGGCTGTTTTCATAAATGTCTCATCTTCCTCCCAGTAAAATACTTAAGTATAAAATTTTGCTTTCAAACACATGCACAAATAGTTCTCTAAAGCTTTATTTAGGTTAACTCACTTTTCTTTGCTTTTTAATATGTGATCCTCTGCAGACACATAGAAAAAGAGTTCAGAGATCAGAAGATAAATCAATGCCAATTCATGCCAGGGCAGGCAAGTAGTTAAAAAGTGGATTCTGTATAATATATAAAATTCCTTTTATATGGTGATCCAAAACAGATCATACTCATGTCAGCCAAGATGTCACCAGGGTAAGTGAAACATAATGACTCTTTCACACAGATATTAAAAACTGCCCCAAGTTTGGAAGCACTACTGCCAAATGTTGAGGAACAGACAGCGTGAATCTAAGAGTATAAAGCATTGGAGCAGAAAAGGCTGACTGTTCATTAGCATACTTCTTTATGTTGGTTTGGGGGGAAGGAGTGGGAGAAAGACAAAGCAAAGCAAACTGGGCTGTGTAGCAATCTCCGGAGCTTCTCCTCAGATGTGCAGTCCAGCATTTTGGGTGTGGCCCATTGCTTAGCAAATAAAATTTACCAGTAACAAGAATTAAATTGATTTTCTTAATTGATGTTCACATATGTGAACAGTATTGTTTTTCTTCTTTGCACACATATGCGGAGGAGCACACAAATTTATCCTCTTTGACATCCACAAACAAAACATTGCCGTTTACTGGGAGGAGTGAAAATCGACCTCCTACTAAACCCTTTTGTCTTCATCTGGATGTTTTCCCACTTGCTCAGCTTTCCAGAGAAACATCGCCAAGACTTTTTGTGACTACAGCATTTTTAAGGAGTTTTTTCCTTCCTCCCTGGTGAACCACCAGCTTTGTGGTGGTGGGCTGGTGTAGCAGCAAGCACCAGTACAGCTGGTCACTTTGCATGCTGCTTGTGAAGGAAGGGCTCAGCTGAGGCTGGTGTTTAAACAGGACCAAGGGGGCGGGGGAAACAATGCTCTGGAAAGTGCTTTCCTTCCTGCCCCTTGGCATGGCTGTCTCTGATCATATTTCCTGAAGAAGAGCTTCCTGACTACAGCAGTTCCTGTGTTCGTTACAGCTCCAGTGCCACTGCTGTGGTGATCCTCATTCCTGATATGTTTACTCAGATACTGTCATGATCAAGCAGTGGCCCTAGCTCTAAAGGCAGCATTGGGGCTTCAGCCATTTCTGTTTGCTACCTGTTTTCCATTGGTTTCAAACACAGGATTGAGCCTCTGAAATGATTGAGTACTAAGTGACAATTCAGGCTATCATATCATTGAGGAACTTTCTAGTTCTTTCTAGTTTGCGCTGAGGTGCAAACTTTCTATTAAACAAAGAAACAGTATATGGGTCCTAGTACCTAGAAACTCAAATTTGAGTTGGATGAACAGAGCCTGGTATAGATGGTGAAGTTCCAGAAGAGGTGCCTGGCAAACCTGTAGCTTTTCTAATTCCCAAAGCCTTCAGGAACATGGCTGGCCTTGCCTTCAGGCAGGGAACAGCTTCTGTAACCTCTTGGGTCCCCACAGACCTGATATTCCACAAGTGCTCCATGTAGCTGCTTAGCCTTTGAAAACCAATATGTGCCTTCACTTAGAAATAAACAAACTTCGACCTAAAACTTTGTTGTATCGTTTGATGTGCTTTTCAAGCTTTTCAAATTAGCTGGTTTTTTTTCCAGCAGTATCAGTTGTATCTGATACTCCAGCAGTATCTCAACCCAGATATTTGTAAATAGCTTGTAAACCGTGCCTCACCCACTTTCTTCTGATCAGAGTCAGTTCTAGAGTAAGCATTGTAATGTTTTAAATCAAACAGATGTTCCTCCTAAGCTCTTCAAATTGTCCAAAAACATGTTGGCGTTTGTTTTTCTTTCTGGCAGAATCATTTGGTCCAGTATAAGATGCATTTTACCCCTCTGTAGGAGCCTTGCTCTGTTTCTCTCTACAAACCACTGTAGCTGCAATGACACTACAGGAAAGGCTTTTTCTTTTTCAGTATTGTGTTCATTAAGGTGCATTTGTTAGGTTTTAGCCAGTTTTTTTTTTTTTTAATATATGGGCAACTGTCTACTCAAGGCAAGTGTGTCTGTAAAACCACAAAAATGTGCAGAAAAACTCAGGCAATTTGCAATACCTGAAACAGCTGCTTTGCCTTCTTCTATTTTATTATTACTAGTCTCTTGATCATGTTGGAAAGCATATTTGTCTCAACACACTTTACAAAGGAAGTCAGCGACATGCATTTGGAGTTTATATATGTGGAACACCCGAGGCCATAAATACCTTGAATTGATTTGCTGAGGGATTACCTAATTGGCTGGGGTGAAAGCTCAGCCCAAGTGAGTTTTCATCCCGCCGGTTCTGCCCCTTTCAGTCAGTGTTGTCTTAGTAATTTCAGGCTTAAATGCTTCTGCAGAAAAAGTGAGGCCTACTTCTTAGTTAAGGAGATCCTACATGCTTGGGCGTGTAAGTAAATGGAAGTTTAGGGTCTCAGGGCATGGGAAGAGCAAGTGGAACAGAAAAGCTGGAAGTTTTGGAGATGAGACCACTGAAGGGGAGATTATGGAAAAGCTCGGGAGTAGGAGGATTTCTTCAGGAGGTGGATGAGACAGAGGCTGTGAATCCAGCATGTGGCTTGCCCTGGAGAGTGGTTGGAGGTGATGCCTGAGACTGCCCCAGTGGCACTGGGGTAGGCAGCTGAGGAGGCAGAGCTGGGTGCTGGCATAATTTGTTACTTCAGCAGTAGCTGGCTGACTTCTGTTCCCACTTGCTCGCATTCCTCATCTGTTCTCTCAGTTTTAATTTGGTGCACAGCAAGCATGAAAAATATGAGCCACTGTGATGCAGCCCCTCAGCAAAGTGGCCCAAGTCAGTTAGGGGTTTTTTTGTAAATGTCTTTTGGAAACTATGGGATAGAGATTAGGGTGAAGGACAGGAAACGGTTCTAAAAACAATAAAACCCCAAACCAACAAAGCCCACTCTCCACCAAAATGCTTTGCATAATTGTAAAGTAAATAGCAGAAGATGTATTTGACAGTCAGAAAGCAGGCTCATAGGTGGAAAGAAGCATTGTGGCTGAGCCCTTGGCCTAGGCAAAAGCTTGTTACTTAGTCTGTGATTTTAGTCTGCAGATGCTATTTGTGTTTACTCAGGACCAGCACTTCAAAATATAGATGGAAGTGTAGTTTCCATTGGGAGAGTATAAATATGTCTTGGAGACATTGTATACTGAGTATAAATATCCCATTTATGGAAACGCTGTATTGATTTTTGTTTATTTATGTGTGCAACTGATCCAAATAGTGTAGGAAAATATACAGAGAAACTATGGGAATTAAGAGCTAGAAGTGAACGTTTGCCAAAGATGATCTAGAAATTGTTTTTAAATGTTGCTTGTGACTTTATGAGTATGAAGGCTAAAACTTCGTGTTTTGTTTGTTTAGGGTTTTTTTTTTTCATGCAAAATTCAAGAGTTTTTTCATGTCCCTCCCTCGTGCCAGAGATTGTCACACAGGATTTTAGGACCTGTCATCTCTTTCTGCCTTGCAATCTCTGCCTTCCTACCTCCCTCTCTCTGTCCTTACATGTCCTTTTCAAATCTTGGAGCTGAGAAAGTGGCAGGCTTAATCACTCCTTGTGTAGGAAACTCCTACTGGGAAGCTGCCCACTTCTTGGTGGACCCTGCTGTCAAAGCTAAACAAAGGATGTGAAACTTTATCTGGGAAGGGGAAGTCTCTACTTGATACTGTGCCCTTCAGCATCACAATGTGGTGTTAAATCCTCACAAGGTGATGATACCCATATCCTGAATATTTTAAAGTGTAGCCCTGGCCAGTTAATAATGGTTCAGTTTTATGTTGCTATGTTTCCCTTTTTCTTGTGAGTTTGGTAGGAGCATTAGCTGTGAAGTCACAGCCCAATCCCAGCTTTTCTCTGACTTGGCAGATCCATCCAAGTCACTGTCCTGCATCCAGGAGCAACTAGAAAGTAGTTCTTTTACTACAGATTACGTTTCCAAGATACTAAGGAAAGGTAGTCCTCCACTCCTCTTTTGAGATGAAGAGTAGATATGTGATATTCAGACCTTTGACTAAGTTCAGGCATTTAGAGCTTAATTTAATTTATGCAGCTTGGGTTCTTTTTTCTGAATATGTGCTAAGTAGATATTATGCTCATGAATGACTATTGACACCCTCACAAGGATTTGACAGGAGGAAGTGCAGGGGTTTGTACTGTCAAATACAGGCTTTGTGGCCAAATGCATGTTGCCCTTGGAAGACACAAATTACTACCAAAAAGAGAGGAATGAGGTCAGATTTTTCTGGAAAGCTCTTCACTTTTCTGTTGGATTGGACACTTGCTTTGATATTTAAACATGGCAATGGTGGTGTGCCCATTTTCTGGTAGAAGGCTGATTTGTGGTGTTATAAAGAATATTTGAATGTTTCAGTGTGGCACCACAGGACTGCTGAGGGAGTGAGGGAGCAGCTGCTTTTGCACACTTCACACAGTTCAGTTCAGGCCTAATCCTGGGTACAAATTGGGAAAGAACTTTAGAAAACTGGGGCTGTACTTAAACCCTGAACAGTTGTTGTGGCACATGGAGGGTGTGTACACGCAGGCTTGACATATTGGCAGTATGATTTATGTCAGTGACATCTGTTCTAACTGGGGGAGAGCTTGAACCATCACTGAGTTTCACCAAGGCACAAATTATTATGGAAGCAGAAGGTGGTGTGGGTTTTTTTTAATGCGCACTGAGAGAGCTAAATGTGGGAAGTTGACAATTGCAGCTAGACCAAGGTGTTCCTAATGCAGACTTCTCTTATCCAAGAGCAGTTAGGTGGGTCTGCTTAAAAACAAGAGGGAAAAACAGCCCAGTTGTCATCAAACTTGCCCACATGGTGGCACACTTATTCCATGGACAAAAAACGTAGTAAAACCCCATCTGCCCTCCCAACCCCTCCAATCTAATGGCTACAGTCTTTAATGTTTATCATAAAAAAAAGGAGCTGCCAGTCTTTAAAGGGCTGACCTTCTCACGTGTAAGACTTAGTGCACCTCTGCAGTGTTCTCCCCTTTGAGGATTGGTGGCTTTTTAAATAAGACTTTGTTTCCATTTCTTCTCTGTGACCTTGATTAAACAAAGTGCTTTTATATCTGTGTCTGAACTTTTACATTTTTCTAATTGCTATATGTGGGACTTTTTCTTCTCTGTGCCAGAAACACCGTGGTGCTCCCCCATTAAAGTGAAACATGGTTATGCAAACTGCAGGACACCTCAGGGGGAATATTACAAGAATGTATTGGGCACAAGATGTGATATTCGCTGTCAGAAAGGCTACGAGCTGCATGGCCCTCACCAGCTGATTTGTCAGTCAAGCAAACGCTGGTCTGGGAAAGTGCTATGCAAACGTAAGTGGCTCCAAAATCTGTGTGTGTTACTTGTGCTCCAGGTTCAGCAGACAATAAATTCTTATTTGCCTTTGAAACTGATCTTCGGATTGTTACTGTTATTTTAAAGGTTGGCAATATGCTTGGCTATGTAATTAATTTGTTGTTGAGGATCTCACAGGGGTATGTGATATGATAAACATTTGGGTGGGACAAACACTCTTGGCAGATAGGGAATGCTTCATGAGCATGGGATTTTGATTTGTGGAAATAGTTTTATGACAGAGCCATAAAGCTGTTTTGTAATACTGCCCATCTTGGACTTTCTAAGACAACATAATTTGTATCAGGTGTCTAAATGGGCTCTTGCAGTAAAACATTTCCTGAGAAGAGGGGAATAGGTACTTGACATCCCTTTTCTCGTATAAATACTGTATTAGGCCACTAATGCTTATGTAGAGTTAAATTTGAAATGCAGCTAATAGGGGCAGTGTGGAAAAACCTCATGAGGAACAAGATTTTCTCCCACCTGTCATTTACCAGCTGTGTCTTTATTTCTGTGTAATGCCCCACATCCACATTACTCTGAAGAGAGGCTAACAGGTTTCCAGGAGTCTTTGTTTCCTTTTCCAGAAAAGCGTTGCCCTACCCTGTCCATGCCGACCAACGGGGGCTTCAAGTGTTTGGATGGTGCCTACTTTGGCTCGAGGTGTGAGTACTACTGCTCCCCAGGGTACCAGCTGAAGGGGGACCGCATCGTGACCTGCATGGACAACAAAGTCTGGAGCGGCCGGCCGGCGGCCTGCATTGGTGAGTGGGATATTTGGTCTGCATCCCGGGAAGTCTGCGTCCTGAGGTACCTGCCAGTGCCCGTGTCCTGCACACATAAATTCTAAAATGCCTTTTTACCTGGTTCATGGGGGGAAAAAGCAAGGTTACCTTCCTCATAAGGAAGCAGAGGACAATTTTCCAAGGGATGTGAAGTTGTGTCAGTCAGTGCTTTCAGTCCAAAGGGAGTATCTTTCTTACAAGCTCCAAGCATTACCACTCTAATAAAGATGAGGCTGGTGTAAATGGTCAGCACTTTACAGTGCTCGTAACAGGCTTTGCTGATTCCTGAGTGACTCCTTGGTAGCCTGTCGTTACTGTGCTGCTCTTCCAACATGTTCTCTATGCTGGAGTCTGTCATGCTCTCGCCTGCTTAATGATAAAGCAAGTTTGAAAGAAACCTGTTGTCTGAACTGTTTTTCTTCCTTGGGATCATAGTCTTCAAATATATCTAGGGCATATGAATGGATTGTAGTTACCAGCGTGGTTGCAGTGAGCTAATTTAAATTTCAACCTAGTTCACACTAGTTATGCCAGCAATTTTCATTACACAGTCAGTGGTCTCCTGGGAACCTTGGCTGGAATAAGTGTTTCTATATACATAAATCAAAACAGCGATAAACAAATATTGAGATTTAACTTTCCTGACTACTAATGAAATTCCAGCAGATAGTGAAGTCTCAGCCTACTGCCCTTTGTTCTGGGAAGCCTCTGATAAAAGCTTCAGCAGCCACCCACAGAGGAAAGTATTTTTTTGGCCATCTGAAATGGCTACCAGTAATTTAAAGCATGTGGGTGGTAGAGTGTTTGTGCTTAGTGTTTTGTGTGTATGATAACTTGGTTTTCCTCAGAATGCCTGTGGCTTAGTCTAGGTTGGCAAATGGCTTTGGAGTCTCTCCACTGTGGCCTGATGTTCATAAAATGTTTTTCAGGTTTCCTGTTATTTGGTGTTGTACAAATGTAGAGATGAGCTGCTTAGGTCTAGACTGTTTGTGGTGTCTCTTGTTTTTATTTTAAAAACAAGCTTTGTCCTTCTCAGTGGTGTGGGCAGAGGAAGAAAAACAAACCTTTTAAGTTTGGAAATGATAAAATATTGTCCTCTGTATTTCCTGGCACTTTTAGAAGCTCATCTGTTTGCAGAGATGGTGTGCTTATTAAAAAGGATGCTGTCTTGCAGAGTAAAGTAAGCAAGTATGCCTTAAACAGCAAAAAGAGTCTAAGTTAGCACTAGCACCTCTTTTTTATTCCAGAAATGCAGGGTAGTTGTTGCATAGGGTATGATTGCAAGTTCCAAGTAACCCAGTTGAAGTAGTACTAATATTTAAGTTATGGTAATACCACGTAGTTTCTAGAAGGCCCCTTCAAACCTTGTGTGCACACAGTTGCTATATGCAAATAATGAGGTCTGCTGTTAGCAGACTGTTTAATAAGGTTATCTTTTGGCCTCTTAATAAGTAGGATAGAGATTTTTTGTGACCAGTTAGCTAAAAATGCCAATGCTCACTTGAATAATGTTTCCATTATATCCTTAATGTGATGTAACATATATTGAAATAGATATTTTCCTCTAGAAGATTGAAAAATGTCGCTGTCTTTTCTTCTGGAAAGGTTTCCTTTTCCTACTGATTGTATAACAGAGGTTGTGGTAAATGGCTGTCACCAACATGGGTCATCCTTTTGTCACACCCTAAGGCTGTATTGATAGGGTGGTTGTCCTACTAGTGCTGGCTACTGATGTAGGACATTATTATAAGAGTTACTAGGAAAAAACCAAATGCAGCATTAATTCACCACAAAATGATAATTGTGTCAGTCTTCAGTTGTTTCTCATTTTGCTGTTACTGCAAGAAAAATAAGCAGCATGTTAAGAGTAACATGCAAAGTTATGCAGAGAGAGATTGATGTTCAGTGTGCTTTAAAAATGCTCTTAATCACAATATCTACTGCACAGCTGAACAAAGATAAACAGATGACTGCAGATAAACAGAACATCCAGGCTCCTTGGGTATGATCTTGAACATCCCTGTATGGAGTTCAAAGCTGTCCATTACTTTTTAACTGAACTATGTAAAGAAATTTGCGGTAACTGTTTCTCATTGGGTTTTTTGCATTGCAAAAGGCTGATCATTGTCAACTCTTCTTTCAAAAAGGTGAGAAGTACAGGCTCCATGTGCCTTGGCTGGGATGTCTCCAGTATTGAGGCCAGCTAGAGGTGGTCCTGGGTTACCCTGACAGCAGGGAAGGACCTCTGAAGAAAATGTGTAGCTCGAAGAGATGCTCCAGTGCCCTTTTCTTTGACATTTATTTCAACAGATACTGAACCTCCGAGGATCCAGTGCCCGAGTGTGAAGGAGAAAACCGCAGAGCCCAACAAGTTGACAGCCAGAGTGTTCTGGGACACCCCGGAGGGACGGGACACTGCTGATGGGATTCTGACAGAGTAGGTGAAAACCTGTACATGCTTGCACTTTCTCCTTATTCTTCCATTAGCAATTCAGCTGATGAGGGTGGCGTGATACCCTTTCCCCTTAATTCATCCAAGATGCTTTCTTATAGCTGTCACATGTCACTGTTCTGTAAAGAATTGCATGTTTAACTGGAAAAGTTGACAATTTGGAGGTGCATTGTTCAGGAACTGGTTAGGAGATTGTTGTGGTTATTTAGAGCTAGTGGAATAAACAAAACCAGCATTTTGACTGCTGCTGTGAAATTTTCCAGAGCTTCTTTGCAGGCCTCACAGTCAGCAAGTTTCCTTACACCAAGTTGCCTTTTGTACATAACCATGAAAAAGAGTAGTGCATTAGAGGTAACAGCAGAGGCAAGTTTGGCTGTCTTAAACAGGTGAATTGTGTCACAAAACAGTATCTGTAATCATCTTTAGGCTTCTTCCTGAAGTAGTTCTGGCTACTGATGTCCCAGGATTCTGCAGGTACCTTTAAAGCAACATTTCTTGTTTGAAACTTTGGTAACTTTAAACATTGAATTTGGACTTAACACTTCAAACTTTCTTTGTCAATTTCTATGGTTTCACAGTCATATTTTCCAGAAGAACAAGGTGTACTTGTGGTGGTACTAGTGCCTCTGATTTTCCTATTTTTATCATGCAGGATTTACGTCAATCTATCTGGATTATTGTGATGGCAGGAGTATAGAAAATCTGCTGCTTTCAGTAAGCAGGTTAGATCATTACATTAGTGAACTGGTTAAGCTTAAAAGCTCAAAATTGTTAAGCTCGAAGATGTTTACAGTTTCATGTGAATACAAAAAAGCTCTTGAAAGACACAATGATATTGCCCTTTTGTTGCTATAATTTAATAATTTCATAAAGAAGAATTCATTGTATAATTAAAAACTTAATTGCTGTTAAGGTCTGATGTAATAATTCGCTGACAGTTAATAGCATTGAAAATTACACCTGATAAAATAAAAGCTTTGAAAATATCAGAATAAAGAAATTCCAAAGTCTGTTTGACAAAGGAATGTCTCATAGGCAAAAAATGGGGAATATCCCATGCAGACTTTGTCATACGAGTAACTGTTGTCAGCTCAAAAGAGGCAAGCTCTTGATTCAGTGGAAGCTTTTCCATAAATCACATCTCTGTTTTTATAAAATCTTGCTAAACTCTGCTGTTTTTATAGAGTATGCAGTGCTTTCCTTAAATGCACAGGGTCCTGCAGTTCCATGAGTACATAAGCTTTTCCATGACATGGGAACCTCTCTAGTTACATGCTCTCTGCTTCAGTACTGAGGATATGTTTACCATGTCTGAATTCTCTGGCCTCGTTTGCAGGACAGGGGCATGTTCCAGGTGAAAATGCTTCTGTGGATCACCACACCCTTCTGCTGTGACACTAAATCTCACCACCTTTTTCATTTCTGTACATATTTAGTGTCACAAATGACAGTCACAGGAGCAGTTCAGAGTGACCAGATGGGAATACAGCCCCATTGTAAGAGACTGGAAGTTTTCTTTCTCAGTGTTGACTTTTTCTTATGTAAGGAAAAGGAAGCTTGAGTTCCTCTAGGCATGATAGGCTTGGCTACACTATGGATTGTCTTACAGGAAGAGACCAGACCCTGCCCACTCAACCTTCCTTGGCTCAGCAGGGTGGGCTGTAGGTAGCAAATTTAAATACTCTGGTTGCTGCTGCCCAGCTTCTTCCTTTGCTTACTCTCAAGTCTTCAGTCCTGCAGCACAGCCAGACAATCCTGGCATGCCACAAATATCCCTCTTCAGGCTTTTACAGCATTGTCAGTAAGTAAATACTGGTGAATTTATGAATGTCTGTCCTGTTTTATCTCCTGTTTTAGTGTTATTTTGAAAGGCCTGCCACCAGGGTCACATTTTCCAGAAGGCGACCACAAAATCCAATACACTGTGTACGACAGAGCTGAAAACAAAGGCACCTGCAAATTTCTTGTTAAAGTTAGAGGTACGAATAATGTTTCACCCTATAAATACAGTCACTGATTTGCATCTGGCTTAGTAGGCAATTTGAAAATGTCCTCCAATGTTTCTGTATTTATCTGCATATGTCTGTGTATATAAACTCTGTGTTGATGGTGAAAGGGAGTACACGGTCTTGCTCAAGACCCTGGGGGCCAGGTCTGCAGCATTCCTGCACATCCAGGAAGAGCTTCTTTGATCAGCCCTGCCTCCAGTTCCACACCCCTTCCCTCCTGCCAGCTTCTCGCTGATACTTAGCTCGTGAGCTGCTGAGACAAGGATGCAAAGGTGTTTTTTCAGCTTGGGCTCACATCTGTCAAGCAGGGCTGCCCTTTCACAAGTCCAGATCTTAAAATCTGGAGTTAAATATACAGAGATGATACCTATAGGCTTCAGCTTCAGCTCTCTGTGCTCCATGACCTTTTGTCACATGCATACACCTACACATCTGTTTCATTTTACATAAGAGCAAGGGGTTAGGGAGTTTGATTTGGTTGTTTGGGGTTTTTAAGTGCATGACTAATAATACAGAAAGCAAACAGAAAAATTTCTTTGCTATTGCTATTCCACTGCCCGTGGTACCCTAGTAACAAATGGTGATTCATGCTGTGGGGTTTTTTTGGTTTCTTCTCTTGCTCAAAGTCAGGCGCTGTGTGAAGTTAAATGCCCCGGATAATGGCTACATCAAGTGCTCAGGTGATGGAAACAACTATGGTGCTACCTGCGAGTTCTCCTGCATTGGTGGCTACGAGCTGCAAGGAAGCCCAGCTCGAGTCTGCCAGTACAATTTGGGGTGGTCAGGAGTGGAGCCAACCTGTGCACGTAAGTGAGTATTTCAGCCCTTTACCAGGAGGAATCCAGCACAATGGTTCTCGGGGCAGTGAGAATTTGGGCAGGGGGTGTGGTTGAAATACAGGCTGCAGTGTCCCAGAGGGAGGAAATTTAACATCTTTATCTCCTCTGCCAATTTGCATTTACAGCTGAAGCCTTTGCCACCTCTGACTGCTCTTTCCTGGAGGTTGTTTTAGCTCAAAGCTTTCTACAAAATGTCACATTCTGGAGTCAGTCCGTTGTGCAAGCTAGAGCAGTTTACAATAAAATGAGGCCAGCATTTCACCCATGGCTTCTTTATTTTTGTTTCTTGTTCTCGTGTTTCTGCTGTCTAACTCTGCCTCTAGAAATAGATCTGTTTTCTGTATGCTCTGTAACTTTGGCTTTGATTTTCCAGCCATGAATATTAATGTGAATGTGAGGACTGCAGCTGCACTTCTGGATCAGTTTTATGAGAAGCGAAGACTGCTAATTATTTCAACTCCTACTGCAGCCAACTTCTTCTACAGGATGCAGCTGGGAATGCTGCAGGTAAAACACAGTTAAGGCGGACATGGAAATATTTTTTTTTCTTTAAAGAAAAACACAAGAGGACAAGCTCCACTGATATAAATCCACAAACTTCAGCTGTTGTATTGCAGCCACTGGAGGATCTGGCTGAAGCAGTCATGGTTCTGGATTAATCCTTTGAACAGGGCTTTGAGTTGAAATATCTCCCCAGTCTCTGATTCAGCTCTGTTCTGGATTGTGCTGCCTCTGACTGACCAGTTGCTGAATCCCACGCAGTTCTGGCCCTTCCCTCCTCCCCAAATTAATTTAACTTGTGCTCAATAATAATTCCCTATCTCAGCTGCTAAAGAAGTCGAAAAAAACAAAACCAACCCAACCTTCCACCGCTTATGCAGTTCATGCAGGCCAGGCTCACAGAATTTGTAACTACAATGCAGGGAAGTGTGAATAGCTTCAGAAATAACAAGTGCACTAGCAAACAAAGGACCAGAGACACAGCACAGAAATCATGGAGAGTGCTGGAGATAGCTCTTGGGTATTTTGTTCCAAAAAAAAGTAAAACTTCTGGTGATTGCCCTTCTTATGTGTTGTAAATGTAATGCTCTTGTTGGCTTCTTGATAGACTCAGGGATGTATCTCCAAAATATATCTGTGTCCTCAGGGAAAGAAAGGAAAGGAACCAGTTCTGTATTCTTTCACAGCAACAAGTGCTTTTATCTTGTTTTTTCTTCTCACAACTGTAACAAAATGCAGTATAAATAATCATTGAGATATGAATGTGACAACAATGTTTTTAACTGCTAGCTTAAATTACAGTTGTATTTTTCCCAATTAGATAAACTTGGCAAAAAAATTCAATATATTGATCAAACTCGAATTGTTTAAAATACTAAATGTAATAGCTATAGTACATTTCCCACTGCTTGACAGTGAGCAAACAGGTTGTCATGAAAGAAGACTTTCTGCAGTGAACTTCTATTTCACAAGTTATGCTTTGATTGCCAAATTAGATTGCTTAATATCCTGGCATCTTTTCATATCACTACGAAGACAAGTTTATATTTCTGCTAGGTGGTTCCTGGGAGTTGTTTTTTTACAATAGCTGAGAATCTGTTACTTAACCTCCCCTGGAGTCATGTTGCTCTAACTCTTAGCCATGGGAATTTGAGTGTTTGCAAAATATGCTCTCAATTCACTTTAAAACATTTGACTAACTTAAGAAGAGGGGCCTCTGTGAACACTTGCTGCAAACTCAAAACACCCCCTGTTCTCTCAGTGATAACTGACACAGCTCTTTCTCCTTCTGACCCTTCCAGCCAGCACAGTGTGGGCTAGACCTCCGACACGTCACCGTGGTGGAGTTGGTTGGTGTCTTCCCAGCACAAATAGGAAGAATAGGTGTAAAGCTGCTGCCCCCATCACTTGCCCTGCAACTCAGGTAAAGGAAGCTCTCACTGGTGTTGTGCTTGCACCTTATCATACAAGTTGCATTGCTTTTGATTCTCTGCATCTTACTCTCCAAATACACGTATTCTGCTCTAATGTACATAGCTAGACAAAGGAAGGTAGATGTTTATGAGCACACTTTTGGATTAATTTGCTCTCTGTGTAATAGCTACTACAAATTCATGGACAAATTAAAATACAGTAGCAAATTTATTCTTTATTTAATTTAATATATATTTAATATGCCTGGGATCATAGGGATATAGGTCTATATTTTTGGATGCTACTACTGAAAACACTTCAAAGGGTGTCTGTGCTGCAGTTTGTCTGATGCAAACATGACAGGCCACAGTCCCTTTGCAAGGACAGCCCTGGAGCAGCTGCCAGGGCAGCCCCAAATGGCAGTGACAGCCCATCCTCTGCACCAGTGCTGGTGGTTGTGGCCCAAAGGGGAGACCAGTGGTGGCTCTTCAGAGTCCCACATGTAGGAATAAGATGGGAACTATCTCAAAGAGGACGTTGACTCAGCCTCCCCATCCTGACTGCAGCATCAGCAGTTTTACTGAGGTGCCTGAACTGTTTTCACTTGGGTTTAGACTGGTGGAGGATTGGTTTTCACTTGAAAGCGAGACTTCAAGTGCCAGTATTTCCCAGGGACAGGAAAACAACAAAAACCAAAAGTGAAGGCTTCCTTGGCAGGAAAAGAAGTTGTTGTTTAGAAAAAAAGTCCAGGAGCGTTTTAGGCAACATGTTCTGTGATATGCCTGAGGAAAGGGAGTGAGTTTTAATTGGAGACAATGAAAATTGCTGACACACCAGAGAGTGGTTTTTTAAATTATTAAAAAAAAAATTTGTTCTCTATAAAAGGAAAAAGAGAAAAGAACTTCTCTTTTTTGAATAAAAATACTTTTACTAAAGTTAAAATGGTATTCATGTGGCTCTGTTGAAAATAATAGGCTCTCTTAACACCTCATTCCCTGCTCCCCTGCAACCTTTAATAAAGCTGCATTTCCAAAATTGGTGTGGTATGACCTGCCTTGCACTCAGTGAAAGTTAGCTTCCCATTGATTTTCTTTGTTGTTGCTTAGTGTGTGAATTACAGCTTTCCAGTTCTGCAAGGTGCTCAAATCAATGTGAAATGCGCTCTTAAACATCTTGAATAAAGGTGTTGTCCAGAATTGACATTCCAGTAAGCTAATGAGCACAGGTACCCTAGTTAAAACTTTGGAAAGCACAGAAGTTTAGCATTTGGATTTTTAGAAGCATTTTTTCTTAGATGATGTAAGGCACAAGATGAATGTAGTTTTCTATCACTGTTGCTTAGCTTTAATCTTTATTTTAGTTCGAATTTAATGGCCAAGCTCCCTCATTGCGTCAAGAGTATGCCTAGAGTGCTCAACTTGTTAGAAGGCTGAGGAAGGCCAATTTTGATGCTTCACCCCTTACCAACATTCCCCCCAGACTCTCTTCTTTATGGGAGCTTTCCTGTCCTCACACCATTCTCTCATGGCTGCCTGAATTTATTTACCCCACACCAGTGATGTTGACAGACTGCATGTCTAAGGATCTTCTAAGGCAGTACTCCTTCAAGCAAAAGATAAAAAGAGCACCACAGATAAACTTCTGTTATTCTCCTACCTTCAAAGGAGCTTAAATGACCTCTTTTACCACTTTGGAAGAAAAGGACCCCTTCATGATTAGCAGTGGCTTTTGTTCTCCTAAAATTAGAGTCAGAGATGGTTGTTATTGTTAGGTAGCAAGCAAAGCAGACTCCAATACTTTTGTCCTCCTTTTTCTTACTGTGATTTTTTTATACCATATGGAAGCCAAGAAAGGAAATAATCTTATTTGTAACTCTAATTTCATCACAAGGGTTTTCTTTAGGCAATTTATATACTACGTTTTTTTGTCTCAGCTTTTTTCACTCTTGGGACAGCAGTGGGTATACTAACAGCATGTGCTATACTAACTGTCAGGGGTCTGAGAAGAAAACAGAGCTGTGTGGAGTTACTCTGACCTTTCCCTTTTGCAGAGGAACATCCTGCAGCACATTCAGGCACCTGCTGTTTATCTGATTCCTTGCTCTTAATACTGAAACCAAGTGGACTCTCTGTAGTCCCCTCTGACCATCCCCATCTGCTCAGACTCAAGAAGCTGTTCCTGCCCTTTAACAAAACAAGTTCCTTACTTTGCAGGCTGCTGTTGAGGATCCCCCATTACAGTTTCAACATCGTGGTGATGGACAAGCACGGGATGGACAAGGAACGCTACCCTTTCCCAGCAACACCAGCTGAGCTCTTTGCCCTTATTGACAAATTTCCCTTGAGAAAAGATGAGATGAAACTGCAAGCAGAAATTGGTCAGTCGTGTCCCTAATTCAGGATTTCAGGGCTTGCAGTTGTCAGCGAATTTTTTAATCCATGTAATTCTCCCCTTGGTGCTACACAAAGCATGGCTTTTCTAATCACTGATGTGGTTTTTGTGTGTATTGGTAAATCTGTCCAGCTGTGTAGCTGCTCTGCATAGAAGTGTGCACGATGCTCTTTTGTACTTCCAGTCATCTTTAGATCATAGAATCACAGAATGGCGCCTGGGTTGGAAGTGACCTTAAATATCATCCAGTTCCAACCCTGCTGCCTTGGACAGGGACACCTTGCACTAGACCAGGTTGCTCTGAGCCCCATCCAGCCTGGCCTTGAGCACTCCCGGGGACAGCGCATCCACAGCTTCTCTGGGCAACCTGTGCCAGTACCTCACCACCCTCAGAGTAAAGAAATTTTCCCTAATATCTAATCTGAACCCGTTCTCTTTCAGTTCCAAGCCCTTCTCCCTCGTCCTGTCACTCCAGGCTCTTGTAAAAAATCCCTCTCCATCTTTCCTGTAGATTCTGTTCAGGTGCTGAAAGGCCACAATTAAGTCACCCCGAAGCCTTCTCTTTTCCAGGCTGAACCATCCCAATTCTCTCAGCCTTTCCTCGTAGGAGAGGAGCTCCATCCCTTTAATCACCTTGGTGGCCTCCTCAGGACTCACTCCAACAGGTTGATGTCCTTCTTGTGCTGGGGACCCCACAGCTGGATGAATGTGGATGTAGGATTACTACCTAATGGAATTTCTTGTACAGAGAGTGAAGAACTGAGGCACGTTTCTGGGAGTTTATTTTGGAGTTTTCATTCAGTGTAAAATTGGGGTTTCTTTCTTACTGTTTATAATTCTTTTTATTAATAAAATATTGTTTTGCAAACAGATAGTTGTCTAAAATTCCTCCTGGAAATTAAAGTTGGTCGATTGATACAAAAGTTGGATCAAAATACCTCTCTGCAAACCATTATAGCAGACATCAGTCTCACATTGAAAGTTTACAGGCAACCCACTGGTATCTTTCAGTTCCACTAAAAATATGGTCACAGACAAAAAGTATAAGCCAAAGGCAACACAAGCATCAATTTTCAGCAGCAGCAAGGAGAAAATAACTGATAACAGGAGTGTGGAAGTTGTTGCCACAGGGAATGTGATGAAGGAACAGCAATCAGCATAGAGGATGGGCAGTAATTACTAATGACCGGGTACTGCAGTGCTTAACAGAAACATATGCTCTTACCTGCTACACTTCAGCTTCTGGCTTTTAATGTCCAGCAGCCTGGAGAAGCAGATTTCTCCCCCCTCTTCACCTTGGAGACAGACCAGGCTGTTGATTTGATGACAAACATTACCTCAGGGAAACTTCATCAAGGATTTGTCATTTTCAGAGCTGTGAAAATACTTGTTTGCAAGTCATCACTTTCAAATTAACAAAGTAGCCTGTTTAACAAAAGGTATTAGGAGGTAATCAAAAAAGGAGATTTTTTTTGTGTTGTTTTATTATAGCCCACAGTCTTGCCAATCCACTGCAAAGAATGTACATCATGCATGAAGAATACAAGTATCAAAGGAGTGAAAACTCTGAGTTACAGCTTTGGATGCCTGTTTACAGGATAGGATGCATAATTTGACATGTCTGAAAAGCAGCACTCCAGTGTTTGTGCTGTTCATTCTTGCCCCTCAAGAGCACAGTCTTTTTTCAGCCAAATGCTTGACTTTGACCATAGAGTTTTAAATTTTACACTCTGGTGTGAGCAGAACAACAGTTTTACCAGGATATTTAAAGCAAGCCTTCCCAGAATTTGGTCTCTCACACCCTCTGAAATTGCAAAAAAACCCCCCTCTTTTAAAAAGATTGGTCCTGCAAGTGAATCAATGAGGGACTGAATGTGAAGAGAGGGAAGTCAGCCTTAGCACTAGCTAGCAAAAGCTAATTTGTGGACTAAAGCGTGAGAGCACCAAGGAGGAGGTGGGTGGGGATGTGCCATGTCTTCTGAACAGGATGATCTGCTTCCCAGTGCTGGGAGATTGTTGCTGAACACCCAAGAGTAGGTAAGAAGGTGTGGCATGGCCCTGGGAAGGGCTGCCTGCAGTGCTGATGCCAAAAGCCAAGAAGATCAGGATCAAGAAGTTTGCAAGGATGAGCAACTGAGGGGCAAGGAAGCCCTGAGCTTTCCAAGTGTTGCTGTTAGGAAAAAGGTGCAAGGACAGGATTGGTGACAAAAATGACAGAAACAGCATTTCTCTTCTAATACCTGACCAAAACTAAGGTAAGTCCTGGACCCACTCTAGAGGAGCAAGGAGGGTAAGAGCCCATGGGGTGATGGACGCAGCTATGCCCCAAGCTGTCTTTCCTCTGCTGCCTGACACCTGTGAGTGCTAAGGAAATTAGACAGGGCTGGACCTGATGGAATGAGCTCAGAGAAGAGCCACTAAGTTAGTCCAAGGCCTGGAGCACCTCTGCTATGGAGACAGACTGAAACCATTGAGGCTGTTCAGCCTGGAGAAGAGAAGGCTCCAGGGAGAACTTGGAGCAGCCTAAAGGGGTACAAGAAAGCTGGAGAGGGACTTTGCACAAGGGCATGTAGTGCTAGAACAAGGGGGAATGGCCTTAAGCTGAAGGAGGGCAGGTTTTGATTAGATGTTAATAAGAAATTCTTTACTCTGCGGGTGATGAGGCACGGGAATCTAGAGGTGTTCAGGGCCAGGCTGGATGCAACTCTGAGCAACCTGGTCTAGTGGAAGATGTCCTTGGCCACAGCAGGGAGGTTGGAATGAGGTGATATTTAAGGTCCCTTCCAACCCAAACCATTCTGTGATTTTATGCCTGTGGCACAGAGACAGCCCAAGGACACGTCCATACACAGACTGCTGTGTCCCCAGTTCTCTGGCTCAGGTTCTTCAGCATGCATGTGCTTAGAGTATGAATCACAGATGGACAGATTTGGGATTTTTTGCCCTCACTTTCCTCATTGAAAAAGCAGAGCAACTGATTTCAGATGATTTTAAATCTATTAAAAAAATAAAAATCTCAAATGGGTCTGATTTTTCTCCTGTATTGCTGCAATTGCAATCTGCTGCTGCTCCATTTTGATTTAGGTACAGAGTCAGTGCATCCAGTCCTCTCTCATGGCTGGGTGAACAGGAGCAGGGCTTTACAATTGCTACAATCAGGAAAGTGATTGCAATCACCAGGCTGTTACAGGAAATTGAATTAAGTGGAGGAGAGTGCATGAGTGATTGGAATACTAGTTATAGTTCTGCACAGAACATCTATTAAAATCCTGTGATTAAGAAAAGCTGTTCTTGATTAGTAATACAAGGTTTCTGGCATTTTCTGTTGTACATTTTTGTGGGAAATAGTGAAAAATACCCTGTGCCATCTCTCATTTGGAGTCAAAACAGCCTGCATGTGTGGTATGCAGGGATTGGGTAGAATGGCCTTTTGGGAAAGGAGTGTTTGAACAAAGGATTTAGTATTTCTGGCTTTAGCCCAGCATTTATATATTCAAATATATTCCAGTAATTCATCCTGTACACTTTTGGTCCCAGAAAAATAACACTGCGTAAGCAAGATTCAGTATCTACACCACTGCACTTTTTTTTACTAAAGGTTTAACAGAAAATTCCCCTCCCTCAAAGTTACACTGGCTGGAGTCTCTCTTGTGCTGCCAACATGGCTCTTCTTGCCACAGCTCTAATCCTACCACTGATGTCAGAATGCAAATCTGATTTAAAACGTGAATATTAGACCTGCCATGAGTCTTGTCCTTTCCACTCCCACCTCCAGGCTGTTCATTGCAGGAGATGTGACACATCAGTGTGCAGATACAGTAATGGGTTGGAGGTTCCTACATCAATCTGGAGGTACTTTTCAGTTCTGAATGTGAACCAAAAGAACTCAATTATTTCAGATTGGAAAAGAATTCTTGTTCCTGACATGCAGCATCTCTTACAAACAAAACTATCGAGCTAAATTGTGGGAGGCAGCAATTTCTCAGCAAAAAACAATTTTGTAAATGGCCTGATTTTCCCCAGATTCTACCCAATAATCCACCTAATTAGATGAGAACAACCCCTGCTGTCACACACATCCTATAGAGCTGCAGAGGAGAGACAAAATTTGAAGTTGCACATCCCTATTCTTGAAGTTCAAAGCCCCCTGGGACAGAAAGTGTTGTGTTTTAATGGAAACACCAATGATCCTTTACAGCTCTGCGCTAAATGACTACAACATGGGGCTTCATTACAGCTCAGTACTTACATAAGAGCATGAGTCAGACTGCATCACATAATTAATGACAATGCAGAGGCTAAAAAGTAACCTGGAGTATATTTAAATACTCTTACGATCACAACCCACTTTTTCAATTGAGGTGGTGGAGTAATGGAGCTCAGGCTGTGCAATCTCAGTGCTTGATCTCTTCCAGCCACTCACCAGAGTCTCTCTTCTGCTGTACATCCACAGAAAGGGAAAAGGGACGTGTGCTTCACACCATCAGGAGGTGGCACAGCTCCTCTCAGCGGTGTAGCTGCTGCCCATTTCTCTCTCCCCATTTGTAGCTGGAGGGTATTTTTAAGGCAGCGTGGTGAGGGGAGGGGTGGGAAACTATTGTCGGATGCTGGAAGGCAGAGAGCAGCAAGGCTGCCTGGGCTAGAGGAGCCAGTGGGGACATGAGCAGCTGAGGAGAGCACATGAATTTCCCTGGCCTCCTTCAAGCAGTGATCCAGCTGCTGCATACTCTGTGAAACACAGAGGAAACAAGTGGGAATGCCAGTATCCATGCAGACTGTGCTAGTACATATCTAGTTACCAGTATATCTCCCGCTGCCACCCATGCAGCCAGAAAGTAACCAAGACCTGAATTTCAGTAATTTAGGTGGCCCATACTTCAAATTTACAAGGGGGAATTGTCATCTCTCACCTCAGTGAGAAAGGGAGAAGAGATTGCAGTTCAGTTGTACAGGAGTTACAGAGGTGTCTTCCAGAAGCCCAAGCAAGTCCTTAAGTACAGTCCCGAGCAAAGATGCAGAGAGCAGAGAAATGGCAGGAGGGCTCTTCCCTACCTGCAGCTGCCTTCTGCTTTTTGGGTGTTTGACCTGCCCAAAAAGGCCAGAACCAGCACAGGGGTGAGCTAGACAAGAGTGGTGTTAGGGCAAAAGAGCCTGTGCCCAAACAACACCAAGAGACCACTGAACCCAGCTGAGCTGTCTCCCCATAACCTGGGCACAGGAACTGAGCCAGACTTTGGGGCTACTCCAAAGTGAGCAGAGGCAGCACAAGCCCAGAGCCCAGGAGTGTGGTTTGCCTCCTGCTTTCTCAGACAGTGGGGAAGGCAGCAAGACAAAAGCCCAGGGAACTGAAGAACCAAAAGAAGATGCAAGAGACCCCTCAGCTCTGAGGTAAGTTGAAATGAACATGACTCAGCTGAAAGTGTAAATTGAGTGGTCGAATGCTTGTTGTTTTTTCTTAAAAAAAAAAGTAATCAGGACCAGCAATTACAGAAAAGATGCATTTTGAACATACCTGGATTTTCGGGTGGGCAGGGCTTTGAACTAGGGAAGAGGAAGGAGATTCAGAGATGGAGGGGAGGTCATGGTGAACAGGCAGGGTTAAAGTACATGTAAGTTAATTTTATAGCAAGGAGGAAGAGAACAGTGCGTGTCGCTTTTTCTTAGAATTGCATATTAAAAAGAAATCAGATTTAATGCTTATGAAACCAAAAATAGCTAAATTTCTACACTCTAAGTGCTTTTAAGACAAAAAAAGGAGAGACAGAGACACCATCAGTGGAGTCCCACCTCTGAAGACATGCCAGGCCTTTTGCATTAGTCATCACATATAAGTGATGTCTTAACCTCAGTGAGATAATATGGGATATTCCTGAGAGACAGTTTCCTGCAATTCATTTTAGGAGAGACAAAGACTCAGCAACGTTTCAGTATTTTAATTTAAAAGAAATCTTGACAACAGCTGCAAATGTATTACTAGCACCTTTGTCCACAAGACAATGTACAATGCACAGTACCAAAATGTTCTCAGCAAAAAGCATTGCTTTGTCTAAATTTGGGCAGAACTTGACATTCTGCAATGCCATTTACTGCTACTACTGTTCATGTCCAGCAGAATAATTAAACAAATTGCTAGCAACAGATTTTAAGCAGAACAAAGGCAACACGGAGGATATGTGACATTCTCTAATTGCTGCAACAAATGACTATGCTTGGCTTTAGGCAAACCTCAACAGTTAGAACTATACTCAAGTATACACGGAGCTGTCATGAGCAGTAGCACACAGCCATATATAAGTTATTGCCACAAAGTAGAATTGTTGAAATAAATAATCTAAATAAAAGGCCAAGATGCAGCAAGGGTGGGGTTCAAAAGCAACCTAAAAAAACACCTGAAAAGCAAGCTGAGTTTCAGTTTCAAGTGTCAATATACACAGTATAAGTAACACTGTATTATTACCACTTATTAAACAGCATTTGCAGACATGAAATCACCAGGTAGGAAATTCATGGGACACAGTGGTCAGGTTCTGCTAGCGTGCTCTCAGCATCTCCTGCTGAGCTGTGATAAAGGGCATCATTGCAAATAAAAGTCTGCATCCTGGTTTGGAATTCACCATCATTTCCTCTTGGGTTCTCAAATGTTAACATTTCTGGGGGTAAAAAATAAATAAAAAAAAATATTTTTTTTTAATTACTAAAAAAAAAAAAGAGTTCATAAAGTGCATGGGCCAGCTCTCAGAAGATGCTTGTTTCTGACATTGTGGCAAAGCGCTGAAAATCAATACTGTATGTATGTTAGCAAAGGAAAATTTCAGTCTTAACCTCAAATGGAAGAAAAATCAGTGGGACTCTCCCTTCACTTCTGTGTGCTGCCTCCTGCCAGATGCTGGAGATCAGTGTTCAGGCAGAACCTTCTGGTCAGGGCTGCTGAACCAAAGGGAGAGGTGAAGGGAAGAGAGATCCTTGCAAAGATTCAGGTGCAACCCTTGCTGTCTTGTGTGAACCCACAAACCAGACAGCTGTAGAAACAGGACTCTCATCTCTTTTCCAAAGGTGTAAGAGATCCAAGCAGACTTTCTCTTCACTGAGGTACAGACCAAACTGCAAACTTTACGTGCCTGAAGCTGGGAAATGTGCAGACCCCTCAAGAAGCCAAAATTATGCCAGACTAAAATGCAACCCTCCTGTTACTTCTCCATATCAGTTAGGACCAGTGAATGCTCAAAGGCTGCTCTGCTGTTATAGTTGAGTTGATATTTTGCAGAATACAACTTAGAATAATTGCACTTAGCAGGGCCTAACCAGTCAGGAAAAGAAAAATCAAAAATTAATATATAAAAATGCTTCATTCATTCAGCATAATCTGCATTGGAATAGGCACAGAAGAATTAACTTCCAGTCTAATACACCATGATCAAAACATGTTCACCATCCCAATGCCCTCTCTATTAAACCATTCCAGCTGGGAAAGAGATGATAACATGGCATCTAAAAGGCATCCAAGGAAGGCAATGGCACTTAAATTACCACAGGAAGATGACAACAGCATCCCTCAGCCTTTGCAGCTTTCCTCTCACCTCTCTCAAACGTAACGTGGTAGAGGAGATGGGGAGATAATTTCAAACCTATTTTACCCTGCTTTTGGTATCTCAATATGCAAGCAAGTTTAGAAGCCTAAAGTCCCCATATAGCTGATAAACTGAGTAGAGAAACCTTCAGAGAGCAGGGCTGGATACCAAAATCTGATGGCAGGGCTTTTTGATAGATACTGGCATTGTCTGTAGATGTATTTACTGGCCCTGCTTGAACTTTCACAGCAAAAGTTGCAATTTTTTTATTCTTTAATGGGTTGAACCCTCAAAATCTTATCACAAGGGGGAAAAGACAATGATGAAAGACCAATTACTTTGCTAGAAAAATACATATCAGAGTAAAATGTGTTTTGCAACACGTTTTCTAAAACCACCATAGAGCAGCTGACCTCCACTGACACAGCTTCAGTTGTTCAGGTCTGTGTGGAAAAAGACTTCAGAAACATCAGCTCTGCTGCATCTGTTTACTCAAGGCAGGAATATATGAATCACTGTTAAAATTGTGGCTATTTCTAAAAATTAGCTTTGAATAAACCATTCATGCACCTTCAATATCATAAACATAGATAGAAAAGGAAGGCTTTGGTCTAATTCCTGGCTTCCTGTCTTTTTGTTCAGCCTGCTAACACACAGTACATGATGATGCACAATTATGGGCAATTAATTCAAATATCCGGGAAACAAGAAATCACATCTGCAGTTAATCATCTCATGCTTTCTCCAAACCATAAACCAAATTTACAGCAGAAGAGAACAAAGATATGGGAGACATAATTAAATGTGTCATTTTCCATAAATCAGATACTTCCCACAAATGAGCTGATAACATCACAGAACAGCAAAACTTTCCAAATTGCTCCAGTGTTTATCTGATGCTCGTCATCTCTCTGAGGCTCTGGTGGGTGTGACAGCTGTTACAGGAGACCATGCAGCAGAACTGCCACTGCTAACCCCGGGGATAACTTCACTGTGCCACTCCAAACCCCATCAATGGCAAACACCACCACCTTGGCCAAAATTACTTCCCAGGTGAAACTTCCTTTTGTGAGCTGAACTGCAGCCTATTTACAGCCCAGTGTGCAAGTTCAGGTGTGGGCTCAGAGTGACATTTTTGCCCTTTGGAAGGAAAAGGCAACTTAAAGCCCATTGTATGGACCGACTGACACTTCCCAGATGAGACCATTCACCACAAGCTCTGCCTTAAATGGGCAGAAGTTGAAGCAATAAAATACAAAATGTTCATGCTTGGAAGGTTAGGAAGTACCATTCAAAAATTAGATAAACTCTTGTGCTCCATGCAAAAGTAAATTCTGTTTAAAATTATTTTAAGGTTTTTCAGTTTGGCAAATGAAAAAGTGTCCATTTTGAGGTCCAACTTGGAGGGGATTTTGTGTTATTATTTTTGCCATTTTCACCATCCAAATGAATCAAAAGCAAACCGTTCAACAGCCCAGTGTTCCTCTACAACTAGCTGGAATTTTACCTTGAAGAACCATTTTCTTTAGATTCAACAAGCTTTATCTGTTTGAAACAACTTCTAGCAAGAGAAAAAAATAATATTTATGCCTACATATCAATGTAATATTATTATTCCCAAAATAAGTTCACGTTTGTAGTACAAACAGCCAAGACAACTCAAAACTATTCTGTTACAGAGAGAGGTAGTTTAGGTGCCAAAAGATAGGTTTGGTTTCACTACAGAAGATACTGGTAAAAAAATAATACTTAAAGACAGACTATTGTGATAAGAACAAGGTCATGTTATGTGCTTGATATTTGTGCTCTAATTTATCGGCTCACAGCATCTGCGGCACAGAATTTTAATTGTTCAGGTTGGGAAAAGAAAAGTCAGCTAAAAGTAGAGAGTAAAGACTAGACTTCCCTCATTGCCCAATTCAGCTGAACTTCAGAAGAAAATGAAGTCAGTTTTCTTAAGTACTGACTTTTGGTTACCAACCTGAGATCCTCTAGAAGAATTTTCGTTTGCAAAGATGACTCAGTAATTTCTGAAAATCGTGAGTCTCCAATTGGGCAATGATTTTTGAAAGTCCTATCAGAATTTTGAAAGAACTTATGTATAATGAAGCAAATACTTTTATTAAAACTACTATTTTTAACACAAATAAATATTTTTTATCCAGTAATATTAGAATTTTAGAGGACCGGTTGTAAACTTCCCTGCAGTTTCCAGCCACTCAAACAAAAACCAGCATAAAATATCTTAAAATAATTAACATTGCATTTTAAGGTTTTGAATTCAGCTCTAAATACATGTACTTAATTGTACACTAGGACAGCTACAGATGTCAAACTCTCCAGCTGTAGTTACTTAGCTATCAATTCATATTCTTGTGTCCAATCTAGATTTCTTGCAATAAACTTTCCGGGGGAAAAAAAATATAGGAATGGCTATAGATGAATTTACCAGTGCAAATAGAAAGCTGTGTTCTAATTGTGGAAAATTCAGAAGAAATGCTCTTCACTCGGTTTCCTGATCTTCCTTTGTCTTATACCTTGAGGAATCACAAAATTACTGTTGAACAATGGTCACAGTTAATAAGATTAATGACTGAATTGGCCAAGAGCACTCATCATTAAATCCACTGGTAGCTCACAGAGGGATGTTTAGGAGAAAAAAAAGTCCTACTTGAGTTAATAATTAACATGCACGGGCCTGAATGGGATCCCAGCCCATCCAGAGAAGATTTTACAGTTATGCAAATCATTTGGCATGTGCTTTAATCTCGTTCTGTTGTACACAATCTGTTGAACCAAGTCCTAGCAAACTCTGCCCAAACCTGGTGTGTGTCTCATCTCAGCGACACATCAGATGGGGACCGGCATGTGAACATATTCCCTCTGTTCAGTGACATCAGAAGGTGTTGGCTAGAGCTGTCAACTGAACCAACCACACAGTAGCATCGTGTAGTTCTGGAAACTGTGTGAGGATTTGTTATGATTTATTTTCATTTGAGGCTCTTTGATTATGTTGAGCCAAGTCTGCCTTTTATAAAAGTGCATTAAAATAGCCAGAGGATGCCAGGACACCAGCACTGCACCCCAGCTCACCTGCTGCCTATGTCCAGTGTGCAGCACACTGCACTGGCCCTCCCTGGTTGTGTTCTTGGTCCCGAGCCTGCTGTGCTGCCCCACTGCACGGCCCAGCAAGCAAACACGATAAAGAAACAGGGTTTGTTATCCTCCATAACCTTATGGCTTCTTGGCTTACAAACACCAAAGCACAGACTCGCTCTGAATCTGCTTGTACTGTACCACTGCTGCCTTCTAGGCCACCTCTGAGCCAGGAGGGGATAAATAAACCTGCATTGCTCACTAAATGACCAACCAGAGAATTTCCTCACTCTGAGCAGCCCTCAGGCAGACTGTTCATCAGCTGCACACCAGTCACCAGAAGGGACAAAGCCAGTCTGATCTCTGTACAAGGTCCAGTTCTCACTGGCTTCAGGAGAAACATAATTTACACATGAAGCCTGGGTAAAAAACGTGTGCATGAAAGTGCAGAATGCATTAAAATCTCACTCAAGCCTTAATATCCAAGGCAAAGAGTACAACCCTTCCCACGTTCAAATGGGCAACGTGACAAGAGCCTGAACACCACTGAAGTCAGGAGCACCTGTGGCACCCCCCAGTAGTTAAAGTCTTTCAGAGTCTGCGTTTTCCCATGCTGGATCTCAGCATTAATATCCCCTCCACTGGAGCTCCCGGACTGTCAATCATCTTCTGCCAGAGGTGCTGCTCTTCCCCTTGAGAGTCCATCCAGTCAACCTCCTTGCCATTGCTTACACCTGACAATTGTAAAAACATGAGGAATTTGCAATTTTAGGAAGCAGTTAGTATCACTTCTCGTTTGCTACAACAGTGCACAAGAAAAATGACAAACACATTACACTTACACCTGTACAGGGAGTTACACCGAAAACAGGCAGCTCCTGGAGAGCACCAGTTTGTCATTAAACTCCTTCATGGCACACATGCAGAGGCATATAAACCTCCCCACTCTGCACCACAAGCAACTTTTTCCCAACAGAGGAGGAATGGATTCACACCACTTCCAGGTCACACCACCAGCAGCAGAAAGGCTGCTGCTGAACAGAAGTAGTTGACTCCTCGCTGGGATGCCAAGGAATTCTTCCCAAGGCATTCACAGTTCTTCTAGACTGTGCAGAAGTACAACTGGGCACAAAATTTTGTGTCTCAGTCAATGGAGGAAAGAACTAAATCACCTACAGATTATCTACAAGATGTATGTTCTCCATTTTCAAATTCCCATGTATTTTCCAAACACTTGGTGACATTTCTGTCCTTCATACACATGAATCACGTAGGGTGAGGAAGGAGGAGAGCAGAATTAGACAAGGAACATGAGTCAGATGGGACCTTACCGTTTCCAGTGCTCAAACGGACACCTCCCAAAAAAATATTACTGGAAAGTGACTCCTTGTCCCACACAGTCAGTTCTAGGCAGACATTCCGTATATCCCTTGAATTCAAGCCACTGAAAGCAAAGGTGTGATTCCACTGGGGGTTCACGCTCTTTTTTACTATGGGAGTTTTGTGTTTTGTAGCTTTGCTGTCATCTGGGAGCAGGTATCTGGGAGAAACAGAAAAGGAAAATTGAGCATGCAAATGGATTCTCACATAATATTCACAAAGATTTACAATCACATAGAGGCTCAAATGGGATCAGGACCCCATCTCCCCACTCGTATTAAGCGTCTACCTGAAGTGCTTATTTTGCATTTGTGCTCCATTTGTTCTCATAGTTACAGTGTCAGTTACCACAAGCAGAAATTGGAATTGGGTCTCCTTGCCCCAAGTTTCAATCACAAACTTTTTGTTTCGGTGAGGCTAAATATAGACAGAATCATATAAAAACGTTGGCTAGGAGAGACCTCTGGAGTCATCTTGTCCAGTGTCCCTCTCAAAGCACAACATGTGATCCTCCAGACAGAAACAGAATTACTTTTCTTTACTTGAAATGTATGAGCTGGGTGATAGTTTTAAGCACACTAGAGGATCAAGATAAACTTTCAGCTCCACCAGGGAATTAAAGACAGGATGTTTCCCATAGTCCCCATTTAGTAACAACACCCAAACCATTACTGTGAACTAGAACATATCTGGAAATCAGTGAGTCTGAAAACTACCACTGAGAGCAAAACCCGGCAAAGAAAAATGTTTTAGGATATCTGTTATGCCTAAATGTCACATTTATAATGCATAACCTACACTTATGAGAAATCCATTATAATAAGACATGCAGGATTATGTTCATTTTATTCAAACACAAGTATGCACATAGCATTTTCTGTGTAGTTTGGATTTTGAGTGTCCAAAACAAAATGCTGCTTATCTAATAAAAACATGCATGTATTGTCATACTATGTAAATTTTTCATGTACCCACATGCTTATAGGGATGTAAGTGACACAGATCTTAAGTTTTTCCAAGTTAAGCATCTTTAAAATCAAACCTGAAAGTCACCAGAGCCTAATTTTTAAACCTCTTCTGTCAAAGAATATTAAATGGTAACTATGAGACACCATTAGAGTTAAGACAAAAGGTTTGAAGGCAGTGATAGACTTCTTGGGAACCCTCAGTATTTAAATGTACTACTTGACACTGCACTACATGCCAAAGAGTTTTCCCAATTTAGCACTAGACAAAACCCCCAAAGTCATTTATAGCATAAAAGAGAAAAATCTTCTCTTATTTGGCTTTTTTTTATTTGAAACAAAGAAGAATTTCCTCATACACATAATGAATTTCGTCTTTCTGCGTGTTACTGGGGACATCCATTAGAAAGAACCTCAGCTTGATGGAGCATGTCAGCTTTTATAGCTGCTATTTGCAGGTTTATAAGGAATCCAAACAGACTTGTAGCTTCGTGAAAACAAGTGTCTTATTCAGGGCATAGTCTGGCTATTCCTCTTAGTAAAAAATATGTATTGTTTCCATTCCTGAGAATGTAAATGTCACCATCAGATCAGGTGTCATGTCTAGTGTGAGAGCCTCAATTTACAACTCCTTACCTCCAGGAGTGATGAATATTCACCTGCCTCTCTCTGCCACACCTGTAGATGTGTTTTCTTTTGCTAAACATTATATTTTATAGTAGCATACATGTTAACACACTGGATTCTAGTGTTTGAATGGTTCTGTATTTTGACTGAGTGGTATTCAAACACAATTGTATTTAACCCCTTGGACAACTCAAACCTCTCTGCCGCTGTTCCACAGCATCCTTCTCTTCAGCAAACAATTTCAAGATGCCAGTTGTTTTTCAGGACTGACACTCCACACACACATATACAGATATATTGAAAAAAAGTTGTGTCATAAGATTGATGAATAAGATTCAGTGCAGTCATTAAAAAAAATTAGAGGGGAAAAAAAAACCACAAACCCTTTCACAAAAGTGTCAGATGTGCCTCCTGATTTCACTGCTGTTAAATTCTTTGCTTCTTTGATGAGGACTTCTAGTATACCTCCAGATGGCATGTGAGAATCTCCTTTTTTTCCTTTTTTAAAGGTCTTCTTTTCTATACATAGAACAAAGTTGCAATGTCATCATCAGAAATTATATGCACACTGTAAGACTGATTTGGAAATGTAGATTGTCTTGGCTAGATTTTTAAGACTAATTTACTGCAATGGGATTAAAGCTTTCCCTATTAAGAGGTTCTGATTCTCTATGAGTAGATAAACTAGTAAGGCAGGGGCAGAAAAATCACTCCATGTTTGATAAAGAACTTGATCCTTTAACTAACTAGTCTTTGCAGGACACAACAGTGTGCCCTATCTGAAGTCCTGTCCCATGTAAGTATTTGTGGATTGCTATGCTGAACACAAAGAATTGCATGCCCTGTAAATCCTGCCCTCTTTTCAGAATCTACTTCCAGCACTGCGCTTAAAGAAGCTATAAAACCTCTGGCTCAAGCTTTAAAGCCAGAAATAAACCAAATATATCCTGTGTAAGGATGCACTGCTCCTCAGAGACCATGACAGAGGACATGGTGCTCCCTGACATGCTGCTGCTTCCAAAAGCAGCACTAGGACAAGTGAACTTGCTGCTGCTGCTGGTTCTAAGAAGCTTTTGTCAGCAGGGATCATACACACAGATTCAGGCTGAAAACATCAGGAAAAAAAAATCAGGAGTGAGGTTAAAATGTATTAATTTAAAAAGTGCAGGTAGTATGTCTGGACTTAGCTGATAACAATTAGCTTTTAAGAGAGCAAAGCTTGAGAAAACCTTACTGCTAGTGCAGGGAATGTCATCTGTCAAAAAATAAAAAGAAAGAAATCTAATCTATCAATTACAAATGCTAACAAGCAATACTGTCACTAAGACAGTGATGTATCTCTGTCCGGTATATCCATATATATATATATCCACTGCTGATGCTCTCACTTCAAAGGATTGTTGTTCCTCATGCTACTACAATGCAAAGAGATTGTAACTACTTTCCCCTGTTCATTGCTGATGAAAATAATGGCTCACTCTAAAGAACTCAGTATTTTACAGAACTGAACTACAGCAGCAATACAGTAAGACTGAGTAGAGGAAAAGCAGTGTGAAAAAAGAGTGAAAATGAGGAGACAGATTAAAGAGAATTAAGCATGAAGAACTAAGTGAAGTCTCTTACTTGATCAGCTAAACACTTTATATAACTAGCTGAACAAAGAACTCACAGACTGTGATGCAGACAATTTATTTCTCTATGGCTGCCTTTGATCATGTTACTTAATGTTTTCATTAGGTCACAGCATGCATCAGCCCTTGACTGCATCCTCCTCTTCCCTTCTCTCTCCTTAAATTCAATGTAAGAGAAGAGGATGGAGCAAAAGAAACATACTCATGGTTCAGAATTTCCACAGATAAACACAACTATCAAAGCCAGGTTGGATAAGGCCTTGAGCAACCTGGTCTAGTGGGAGGTGTCCCTGTCCATGGCAGAGGGGTTGGGACTAGATGGTCTTTAAGGTCCATTCCAGCCCCTGTGATTCTATGAACTAGCATAAGTATGATTTCAATCTCCACCAGTACCAATCCTAGATGAGGATTTTTAACACTCAGAGGGATGTTATGTGCTGCCATTAATGTTTGTTTTACCTTGAAACTGCCCTAGAGGAAGCATTAGGTTTCTGTCTGGGGGAATGTAACGCAAAACCACTGTCAGTTCTCCTTTGTACTGAAGGCGAAAATCAGTCGCAACTTCCACCTGAAGAGAAAACAAACAAACAAACAAAAAACCCCTGAAATCCAGCCAAGGTTAATCATTCACCTTCTCCTTTTGATTTTAATTTTGTTGAAATAGATCAATACAGTGTTTTAAATACTTCTTAACACATCAAGATGTACCAGCCCACTTTCAGATAATTAGACATTCAAAATTGAAAGCAATCACATTTTAGAAAACTTGATGATCTAGGCAATGCAAGCTCTCAGAAAAATAAAACCCATGTGGCATTAGACACTGTTCAGAGAACACACAGAGGAGAGTTATCTAGCATGAATAAGTGAAGCAAAACAACAGTGAAGCAAAAAAGCCCCTCAAACTTATTTCTGAGCATATAAACTGTAGCTGATTAAAGCTGACAGTCAGCCCTTATTTCCACCAGTCAGGATTTAAACTGTAATTAGTTTCATTTTAGAGGAGTCACTCCTGAGTTACCCTTGGAATAGATGTGTGGGGAAAAAAGGTGAGGGAGAGCAGAGTGCAGCTCTGAAACAGAAAAACTTCCTGAAAACAGTTATTTCCAGTGTCCTTTTCCTTTTCTACACAGCACCTACTTCTTCATTGCTACACTTTCTTGTTTTATAAATGTTTAAATCTTACCCAGAAGAATGCATCCAGTGCTCTTCAGACCATCCTTTTTAAAATAACATTAGGCCTTCACTGGCAGTGCTGAGCTTCCATTCACACTGTTAGAAGCTGGCAACTACATTTTAAAAACGTTGGATGTAGCACAGAGAGAGCTAACTCCACGGATGGAGGTGGGATTGCTCAGATGCTCTGAGCAACCTGATCCAGTAGAAGGTTTCCCTGCCCATGACAGGGGGTTGGAACTGGATGATCTTTAAGATCCCTTCCAACCCAAACCACTGTATGATTCTATGATATGGTTTCTGTATATGCTTCAGTGCTTAGGTTTGGGTACAAATGACCAAATGGTCCTGATCTCTTTGCAGGGACAGAGGACATGTATAAAGGGAGAAGGACCTCCAGCACTGCAAGACACACACTAAGGCACCACACAAGCCTTTGGAGAACTGTATATAGATGAATCTCTGACCTGTGAATGTGTTTCTCTGAGATGCATTCAGCTTCTCCCCTGACTCCCCACAAAGGTCAAAATTCTATTACCAAGTGAAAACAACCGAAAAACCCTCCCCAGAAATACATTCAGTGTATGCACAGAGTCAGCATTGCCTTCACCTCATAGACTCCAGGCTGAGGCACCGACTGTGTTCAGTGGGGCTAAGTCAGCACCCAAGGATGGGGCAGAGAACAAAGCAACTTTAGTGACAACATGGCCCTTTTGTGACTTTGAAGCACTTTCAGAGCAACTCACCCACTGCTGTACTGACTGAGAAGAGCAGTCCTGTCTCACACCAGTGCCCAATGCCAGCTGCTACAACAAAGGACAAAAGAAAACCTGAAGTCAACAGCTGTGGAATTATTTGCACATCTACATTTTGCCAGTCAGGCAGCTCACTTATGGTCTAAATGATGCAAGTTTAGGATCAAATTTCCCATAAAGACATTGAAGATCATTTTTTATTCAGTTCTACTAGTGGACAAGCAATGGTGTAAGTTTAAATGTCAGAAAAAATTTGTCAGCCTTTCCCCCACATCCACATATAACATGGCTCTAGACTCAGTCCCCTCTTTAACCACAGAACTATTTTCTCTACTTCTTCTGACTTAACCACACTCCTCTTGAAAACAGATCTTTCAATGCTCATAGAAGAAACACGTCTTTAAGTCTCCAACCTTTTCACTAAAGCAGCTAAATGATTCATGATAAAACAAACAAAACACTGTAATAAAACCCAGAAAATGTTTGACTGCCGTTCTTCCATTCCTGTCTCTATCAGGCAGTTCATACAGCAGAACAGCATGTATTTTGCATGGATATTAACCAGTGGGGTTTTTTTCTTAATTCAAAAAAGCAATAATTGATTTTGTTTTAAATATTATCCTTGCTGATCAAAAACTTTAGCAGCTTTTTGGGTTTAGAAATATTATTTATAACAACTTAGGAAGCAGACAAGACCTATTCTGTGTTTCCTTTCTTTGACAGTAAAAGAAGTAATTTAAGAATCCTTTTAATGAGTTTGGAAATAATCAGACAACACCTTCCAGCTGGAATGGCTGAAATGCTTAGTGCCTCATTACTTATTTTCCTGAGCAGAAGAGCTTCATTACTTTTTTAGTTATTTTCCCCTGTTAAGATTAAAGTAAATTACTTAGATATTAATTATACAGCAATTGGACCCATCTCCGCCCTGATAGAAAGGCAAAAATCAAACATGCTCTCTTGCAACCCCAAATACAATACAATTTCCTTAAACGTAGTGAACACAGATCAAGAAAAGTCATCTAGTCACTCTTGACAACATTTGCTGCACACCTTATATTTTTTCACAACAAGAAAAAGGTGCTTTCAGAAGTGGCAGTCTAAAGCCCTGGAATTCCTGGAGATTATGGCTGCTGCAGGAGCAAGCATGGCAGAAGCCTTTCATCCTCTAGTTTACAGTAGCTCCTTGAATCTCTTCCAATAATAAATGCCTTTGCCAAAGCAGGGGCTGCCCTGGGCACAGAAGTCACCCTATCCGTCACCAAGTACAATGCAAGCCCTGTTTCACAGACCAGTTAATTTGCTGGCTGAGGAGCCTTATCTTATGCCTTTCTAGGTAAGGTGAATGAGACATTAAGAAGTCATTTTTGTCACAGCTGAAAGGTGTAAAGCACTTTGAACTGAAAAAAAAAAAGTCTGTTTCTTTAATAACCTGTTACGGTTTGGGTAAGGGTAATGGTAGGAAAGTCCTTTGTTTTATGTGCTATTTAAAATAAAAAGTATTTACTAGGTCACTTTTCTATTGCAGTTTATTACTGGATGAACTTATGGTTTATTTAAAAGCTTTTATTTTGTTATTGTTTTTAAATAGCCAATCATATGTGAAGATTTCCTGAAGACTTTAAAATCAGTAAGCTTTTATGGAATAAAGAACAAAGATTTATTGTTTTTATTGTCATATTAGACACTTATAAAGTCCTGCTTTATAAACAAGTTCCAGAGGAAAAAATAACTAAGTCTGGCTAAATTTGCTTCACAGCACTTTCACCAGTCCTGGAAACCCTTACCTTGGGCTGTAGCACAAACCACTCATCGCCCTGATTTTCAAAGTTCCAGGAATCAAATGGAATTTCCACTTCCCCAAGGAAGCTGTTGCGTCCAAATCTGTCATAGTGCCAGACAGAAAGCTGTAGGGTCCTGGTTTCCAGCTGTGTGTGACTGATGACATACTACCAACAGAAAAAGAGAAAAAGAAACTCTCAGAATAAGCAGAAATAATATTTTCCACTGAGCCTTTTACAGCTCTAGCTCAGTTTCACAAAACCCACAGCAGCTAACAAATGGAGCGTGAAAGAGAGATTTGTTTTCCTTGCAAACAAGAGTGATCTGGCCAGAAAGTCCATAATGTCAATGTGAAATCTCCTTTCTTTGCTGCATGCATCCAGTGATAATTTGTGTTATTATCATGATTATGGCTTTTTTTCTGTGATATTTAGTGGATATGTCTATAAAGTAAATTATGATGCTGTTATGATCCTGTTAATTCCTTACAAGTTTATGTAAAAGAAGCAGATCAACATCAAGATTCATAAGAAGAAGAAACCCCACTGTCTCTTTCACCCCTAAAGAGAGTCTGCTGAACACTGATTTCCAGAAAGCATCCTCTCCTTTCCAATTCTGTGTAACTTATGAAAACTTGTTCTGAAAACACATACAACTGCATCTGCAAGGCATGCATTGAGCAGATCAGTAACCATTGTTGGTTTTGAAAGCTATTAAAAAACTCATCTGAAAAAACATTATGGTCTAACAAATACACAGAAAATGATAAACATCTGGAATTCTAGCTCTGCACACTCTGCTTTAAGCAAAAAGCCCATTAATTCCCTGACATTCACCCTTCTCCTAGCTGAAGAGACCCAGATGTCTTATTTTTGCATCAGGAGCAATATCTGGACACAGACACAAACTCTCCAAAAGCTGACACAGTCAAGTCAGTTGGCTATTAATGTGTAGATATGTCTACAATGCTTAATCCTGCATGCCAACAGTTCCACCTTGAGAAATGTCATATTCTGCAACAATGGAGTAAAAGCCCAAGAGGCAAGATACAAGACAGATTTAATTATTTTTCTTTTCTTTTTTAACAGGACTTTCAGTTGAGATGAACAACTCTTCCTTACCTACCCACGATTCAAGTAAGGCCCTTTGGTTACAATTCATATTTTTAAGAAACTCCTAGGTCCTATCCTCACCCAGTTCTCTATCAGCAAACATGTTTAGTGCTCTATTATTTGCTAAATAAAATCTGATACTTTTTTTTTCCCCAGTTCAGGCAAGCCTTAGGTTTACTCTATACCATTTAAAAATGAGGCTATAAAAAGACTCTCCCTTGGCAAGCAGTCTGGCCAGACCAAGTCTGTGCGCCTGCAAAATGGTTTTGTAGGCAGGCCAAGCCAAGTACACTGGCCAGGGAACATCTATTTGCCTCTATTATAGGAAACTTATTTAAAACATAACTGAAATTTAAAAAAAAAAATATTTCAGGAGAAACTAAAAAGAGTTTCTGGCCTCATGACAGCCTGCTGGATAGGATGGAGAATCACCAGGAGCCTTGAGGTCCAGGTGCCAGACAGACAGTGAAGGGGCAGAAGTTCTGCCATTCCCACCTGCACCACTGAGCCAGGGAGGGGAATAAGCAACTTGTGAGGAGCTCAAAAGAGTTCAGCCTCTGTAGTGGGGGTGGGCAAGAGGCGAGGGAGGAGAGAGTCTGGGCGCTGTGTCCTCAAGCACATCAAGTCCACTACAATAGATAATGAACTTCAAGAAGGCAAGTAGTGAAGTAGTTGTTGGCATTTTCTCATCAAAGTCAGTTCTGCTTTAGAAATAAATCAAAGCTTCCAGAGGAATTCAGATGTTACTGCAACATCTCTTCAAAATCAGTTAGACAGGAAGTTTTAAGGTAGCTTTACTTCAGCATCAGGCTTACAAAATCTTTAAGGTGCTTTTAACAGCTCTAAGCTCAGGCTAGATGGAAACATCAACAATTTTGAAAGAGATCTATGGAAACTAATAGAATTTTTAACTGTAAAGGGGAGAACCAAGCAAAACCACTTCCTTAATGCTGAAAGCCATAAATTGCAACTCATAGGTTTATTAGACGGTTTTGCTTAAACACCTTCCCTTTTGAGGCATCTCTTTCAAATTCTAATCCCCGTCCTGGAACATATATACAAAATACCTGTGAGCACAAGTGAAACATTCATCACAGCCTGAGAGAGAGACTGTTCTCACCTTCAGTGTCTCATTAAATTCTGGGTTGGTGCTGTTACTTTTGATTTTGGTCTTGCGCTTACTTTGGCGGGACTTATCAGGCAGAAGGTAGGCTTTGACATATCTGCAGAGCAAGGGGCAAATTATTAGCAAGGAATTGAAAATGACCAGCTTGAGCAAAAACCTGTCACTGCTGCATCAGCAACACATATGAGGAAACTAATTTTTGCAGTATAAACTGTGTAAACGTGTAAAAGAGAATATGCAAAACGTGGAGAGGTATGGCCTGTACCTACAAACATAGCACTGTTAGTCAGATAGAATCAGAATAACAAAAGGCAGAGCTAAATTAATTTACTCATCTTCAGAAATGCTGCAGACTTTCCTAACATTGTCCCTTTTGCAGTGTATGATTACTGTTACATACAATAAAATATACACCAACTGTAGAAGAGAGATAAAAGCTTTGTAATTTATATACCATAGGATTACTCAAGATTAGAGACACTAATTATTACTTTCTGATGAGAGAATTTACATATTATAGTGTTAACTATAATGACAAACTCAGAAAACAAATTACTTGCTAAGTGAGTCTATGGACACATGAAAACAAAGTTATCTCCATCCATCCCTGCCTCCAAGACATCACTCCACTCCTCTCACATACATTAGTATTGATTGTAGAAGTAAAGAAAAATTGAGGCTGCCTTCCTATTCCTTCATATTTTTTTTGCCCTTTTACTATCAAACATGTTGATAATTTAAGTCATCTCATTGTTTCCCCAGAGAAGGCACATGTTGTCCTAAGAAGCACCTAGAAAATGCCCTCCCAGAGGGAACCCAAAACCAACCATCACCAAACTGCTGCTTGTAGCAACTGGATCCTGTGAATTCACAGGCTCATATCAGAGCAGAGCTTAAGGAAATTCTCCATGCTTACGGATCAGTCCTTTGCTTCTTCTCGTCTGCAATGGCCAGGTTTCTGCAGCTCTTCACCAGGATGTTGAGGGCACCTGTTTTGTAGATGTAGTTGATGCTGAGAAGGATTTCACCGCTGACCTTCACGTTGCCATAGTCACCAGTCTCGCTATATACGCTCATCATGCTGTTAATGCTCGTCTGGAGGGCAACAGAAAAAGGACTTAGAGGCTGAAACACATCACTCTTTTCCAAAATCTGCTTTTTTTTCATAAAGCTACAGCGTTGCAATATTATCACACTTGTTAAGACTTACTATGGAAACAGATATATCACAGAATAGAAATACCATGATTTGATGTGAAAGGGAATAAGACCTATAGTTAATAATAGTTTAAATGTCTAGACAGATGTTTTTCCATGCAAGACTCAAACCTATTTATAAACGTGACTAAATCTAAATTACCACCTTTTAATTGATGTATGAATTGAAGAGCAGACAGGCTACGTAAATTGTAAGCTCATGTAAGTTCCAAGCAGAAAAAAAAAATTACTTCTCTGGCTCAGCTGGTCACTTGATTTCTACTGAGTGTCCTAAAACAGCTGCTGAACCCTTAGAAAAACTTACAAGGATGCTTCCCATAAAGGAGATGGTATAAAAACTTGTTTGTTTAAAATGACACCTGTCTCTCATTAGCAGTTCTAAGAGAAAGAGCAAAATTCAACCCCTCCCTTTCTTCAAATTTCGCAAAGCCAAAAGGTTTTATCAACAATACCACAAAATTTTCCACTACAACATAATATATCACCCCTCAATCCCTTTTTCTTCACACTCGTAAGATGTAGAGTACTGCTATGAGGACTCCCTCTTCCAAAAGTTTACAATTAGGAAAGAATTGAGTATTTTTAAAGAAAACCGGAGCAAAATGCACACTGCCAGAACCGAAAGCATTCAAGAAATCTGGTGCACATTTTGAGTCACTGAACAAGATTGCTCAGAAACATATATAACCATCTAAATTCTGACACATAGGAACCTTGCAAGACACACAGTTACAGTCTTCAACAGAAAGGGAGAAAGGAGAGAGAAACCTTAAAAGTAACTTAAGGCAGAGGATTCAGGAGAACTCACAGTATCACCGTCTTTTTCAGGCACATTTAAATATGTCCATTTTCTGTCAGAGCCTTCTGGGGAGTTCTTTAAATAAGGCAGTGCAAAAGATCAAGAGAAAAGAGCATTAGATTGCTGGAATAAGAAAGAATAAGTGCAGTGAGAAATCTTTGTGTGTACAGAAAGGTAAAGGAAGTTTGTATTGCAAAGCCATAGAAAGAAAGAAAGAAAGAAAGAAAGAAAGAAAGAAAGAAAGAAAGAAAGAAAGAAAGAAAGAAAGAAAGAAAGAAAGAAAGAAAGAAAGAAAGAAAGAAAGAAAGAAATCACCAAATCAGAGAAATGCTGTGTTTTCCATATAGGTCAAGTATTGAAGGATGCGTGGTTCAAAATAATTAAATAGAAATGAGGTAACCCTTGGATTAAAATAAACAAGTTATATTTTAGAACACCAACTCAGCAGGTTTGGATTCATATTGGATTATATTTGGATTTGTTCTCATGTACATGTGCCTGAAGTCCATCCTCCCTGAAGCCAGTCAGAAGCATTCCAGTATTTGCAGCATTGGAGCCTCTGTAAGAAAGTGCAGTTTCTGTGTGGAGTTCATAAGAAGTGATGACAAATGCACTAAAATGTTGAAACATGTCACTCCCTGGGAAAAAATACTGTAATTGATTATTGGGGGAAACATTTTCACTCCTCTGCTTGCTAGAGCAGGATCTAGGATCCCACCAAATGTATCTTGATCTACCTCCTTCCTTCCCAGCTGCAGGGAACAGCACAATCCATGGAGAGAGCGACACAAAAAGAATTGGTTCGTGACAAAATCCAGCTCTTCAAGCACCCTGCCTAAGGGCCCTGCAGCACAGAAGGCAAGAGGGATAAACAGTTCTGTGTCAATGTGGTAAACAACAACAGACAGGAAAAAAATATTATTTATGTAAGCCATTATTACCCATAAATATAATTTTATATCCCATGTAGGAATAATAAACAACAACAAAAAAGTGTTTTTAATGTATTTCTGCTGGCTTTCTTAACCCTTAATTAAAAAAAAAAAAAAGGAAAATGCTTGTCCTTTTAATCCTTTTTATAACTGGGTGAAGTTCCACTAACAGGAGTGGTTAAAATTATTGGAGAATTGTCAACATACACCAATCATTGTGTCATATATCCTCCTATTCCTAACATGCCTTGAGCTACATTCCAGCCTTCACCATTTATGCATTTCCACCTCTAGGAGACATGAAAATATCCTTGGGCACTGTTAGGGAACTTTAACTATTCCAGTAGTGCTACAAAATGCCAGAATTATCCCTGTAACAATTTGTATGCCCACTTCAGAAAAAACCCCTGAAGGTTATACCAGCACAAGGAGGTGGATGAGTTGTTCTCTACTGAACCCAAATACATTTTCCCTTGATCTTTATGCAAACAGGCAGCAAGGGATAAATGATTGGGAAAAAGCAACACAACAGAAGGTCCTAAACAAACAGATGACCCCTGACCCTTGAATTTATGCAAACACAATTTCTGAATTGCTTACAAACCACGAAGAAAATCACACAAATTTAGTAGAATTTTATATTCTTCACTTTTTGCCTCCCCAGACTCTCTTCTGTAGCATTTACACTGAATGTTACATACCCTAAATGTAAAATCCTTAAGAAAGATACTCATATTCCAGTTTAATAAGTAGTAAACAGCAACCACATATGGAGGATACAGAGTCTAATGTTAGTACTTCACTAAGAATTATATTTGTTTTGCATCATATCTTATTGCTGCAGTAAAGCACTGGAACTGGAAAATAAAGTACTCTAACACTGAGATTCTCTTCAATGTCACTTTCCACTTCCATTTTTTCTCACTCCTATTGCAGGTAGATTTCAAGTCTCTTTTACCCTTTGTGATATTTTCTTTCTTGTCCTCAAATATGCATCGTAAGACTAGCCATGCTTAGTTTAAATTCTTAGATTCAAAAAAAAAAGAAAAGAAAAAACATACAGTTAGAGTCTACTGTTCATTAATAACATTATTTCAATGTGACTTCTTAGTACACAGTCATTTGACAGATAGCACATGATAAAACATACAGTGCAAGAAGGCTCAAAGGCTTAAAACAATCAAAGTGAAGGTAAAAATATGATGGGGAAATGTTAGCAACACACTTAAGGGGAATAAAGAAATGAACCTGTAAAATTGACCTGCTCTTGCAGGGAGAAGCAGCTGGCCATTCACAACTTTGCCATTAACGTTGCAAGCAGTGACATTAAAAACCATGTCATGGTGAATAAGGAGAAATGGGAGCATTGAGATGTGAGATTAGCTCAAACCTACAGCGGTGGAAAAGCTGCACTTTGCTTCAGAGAAAGGTCAGAGGGAAATCTACAGCAAAGGACAAAACCCAGCACACAGATGGAACGCTGCCTAAAGCACAGGGGGAAGGATCTGTAAATGCAGTTCCTTAATTAGTGGCCTAACAAAGGAAGCACTTAAGCCCCTGCAACCCTCCTATCAATATTCAGAGGAAATAAAAATTATGCTGTCTATAAAATCCATGGGACCAGCAAGCACTGGAGGCTGTGAGTCACGGTCAGCCTCGGTAAGGGAGTCTAATTAGACCCGTGTTAACAGATTGTAGGTGCTCAGGTCTGATCTGGTGTGAAGAGCTGCACATGTCCATTGTGTCTGTTCCTCTGAACTGTACAAATCACAGGGAAAAATGGACACGGCTGGATCATAAGACATCAAAATGCTCTGTGACAGTAATATTCTCAGCTCTTTCTCCTCCCCGTGTAAGGCAAGCTTGGGCTCAGCCAGCTCCATTTCTTTGGGATCAAGAACTTCAGTGGGGATTCCCTTGGCCCTGCTTGCATGGAGACTGATGGGGGTGCAATCTGGAAAGGACAGTTCTTTGGTTACTGTCATGGACCAAATTTTCTCTTCCCTTTCAATACACAGACTCACCATTTCTCTTCATCCTCTCCAACACTCACACTCTACCTAGAGTTTGTTGCAGCTTTATGCTGTCCAGAGCTATTCTTAGACAGAAGTCATAAAGAAGAGTGGCCAGAGAGTGCTCTCTGAAGGTACTATCAGTTGCCCACAGATCCCAAAAATGAGGTACACAGCAGATAGTAATAAACTTGACATATTAAAAGCTGCTTTTGTCATCTATTTTCTTTCCCAGTGAATAACAAACTGCATAATGAACAGCAGAAGGCTTCTTATACCAATTTCGTTGCACCTCAAAAGCACCTGCTACAGTCAGGTGCAGCTCTCCTTTTATTGTCACCAAAATCCTCAAGCACCTCTTTCCTCACTGTAAAGGGAAATACTTTCCAGCTGTGGGTGGCATAGCAACCATGCCATGGAGAATGGGAGAAGCTGGGTCGGGGTATGGACAATGATTCCATGGAAGGGGTATGTATGCAAGCACACAGACAAGTATTTGTGTCCCAAGGACCTAAAAGAACAGAAAGCAGTTTGAGAGGGAAGATCCCACCACAGTCTTGTTTCAATTAAATTAAGATCAAGTGCTCCTCTGCAAAGCTGAGCAGTCACACACTGCAAACACCTCTGCTTTGCCTTCTCCACATGTAAGCTTGGCAGTAACCCGAGCACATGAGGAAATCTGCTGATGAGTGTGCAAAATAGTTTTCTCTTTCCATGCTCTGCAGAGAACATAATTTTAACTGTGAGAACAGCATTAATAATATAATTGAAAATCTATCTAAATGCTAAAGGATGATTCCCAGGTGCAGGATGAAATATGAACTGCTGCTAAGTGATATGAAGTTATATTCCTTTTTGGAGGAAAGATGGTCTTTTGTGGAAGGAAAATGCATGTTTTCTACTCAAGATCTTACTGTTGATAATCCACTTGACATATGTTCGTGTTTTCTTGGATGACGGGAAGCCACTATGTCATCAATATCTTCTTCTGTTTCATCCAGATAATCCTAAATGACAAACAGGCATTTTAGTGGTCATGTTCTGCTCTGTATCTGGTCAGCCTTTGTCACTTGGTTTTGTTTCCCATGTTTTCCACTTTAGGAAGATGGTGCTGGATGCATTCAAATTCTATTGTGTAGAGGAATTTTGATTTATGTTTTCCACATCTTTGCACAGACACAGAGCACAAGGGGAAGAGACAGCTATGGTTTCAGGATTCAATTGCTTAAGAATTGAAAAACTTCACACATACACTTCATATCATATCAAGCCGGTTGATAAGCATTTTTTAAAATGATTAAATTTCTGTATTGTTTTAGTAATAAAAAAGGTGGAAAATCACTAATTGCACAGCTTCATATAGGAGCTTGAGTTTTAGTAAGACTGAAGTTTAACATCTTTAACCTATATACAGAAAAAAATAATTTTCATTGTTTAAACACAGCAATAAAGTAAAATTTAAACCGAAACTTTAGATCTGATTGATGGTCCTAATGGGACTCTTAAATTTTTAATTAAAGTAACAGGAAAAAATGCCAGCAGACAATTAAAATCCTATTAAGTATAGCTTGGAAATCTCAGGTGTTTCGTTAAACCTTATGGCAGGTATATTTTGAAAGACTTTGCTTTTAGTTTTAATGGACGTCAAATGTTCAACTTCCCCTTGTATCTGCTTTGCTGCTATAAAAATCTCACCTTTTGACCTGCCTCATTCTCTATTGCTTAGTTGCTCTCACTCTTTGAAACTAAACAGAGAAGTACTGTATTCAAATTTAGGAGCCTCAAAGACTTTTATGCTAATCAGGAAAAACAGCTGGGAAGAAATGCTGCTGGAGAGTTGAACTGTCACAGTTTACATGAAAAAATCTGCAGCACATTTGTCATAGTTTACATAAAACTGGCTGTTACATCTCTTCTCCTTTGCTCCAGTGACTGAACTGATATGAAACCAGCTGAAAATGATTTTCTATTACTACTTTCCAATTGTAACTGCATATCTAATATTGAGCAGAGGGAAATCAGGATAAGCTATCACCAAAATTTACATACTGAAGCAAACACTTCTCTTAGCTTCATGTTCTTATGAACATGAAGCTCGCTCTGCTGGTCTCTTATCTTTCTAATCTGTTGAAGGCCGTTACCACCCCACAGGAAAAAAAAAAAAAGAAGTAATAGACACTTTATGCTAAATAAAAGGAAAAATCCTTGGAGACCCAGCCACAACAGAGCAAACTATTTCCAGAAGGCAGACAGCTGAATCATTCAAAACTAAAACCTCCCCAAAACCTGAAATAAAAGTGAAAAAACCCCCACTCCACCTGTCATTTCTACTCCCCTCAGTGAGTTCAGATGTCAGGTGATTTACTCTAGTTTTAAATTTGGAACAAGAATACATAATTTTATTACTTGCCCATAGAACAGGAAGCAGCAATTCTGGTAATACACGCAAAACTCTTTCCTTTACACTGTTGTTTGCATACCAGTGAACTTGAAAATAAACAATGCTACACTTTTACTGCTGAATAATTAAATACAGAGGAAAAAAAGTAAGGCAATGTCTTCAGACTGGGGTGTTTCAGGTTGAGACACTCAAATACTAACAGTGCTTCACAGAGTCCTAACCACCGCTAGCTGACTACCAATTTTTGTCTGCAAGCGGAGATCTAATACTAAAAAAAGAGAAAAAGGTTAATACTTAACTTATGCTCTTAATTTATTTTGCACCACGATGATTATATTTCTCAGGAGGTGTTACAGAACTGCAACTACATAATTGGCTGGTGTTATTAGCTTATTAAAGTTAGAGCTGGTAAGATATTAATCTCATGGTCTCCAGTGGGGGCTATCAAATGCACATCATCCAATTACTTCTAAAAAAGCAGCTGAGCATGTAATGAACACTGCTTGGTCAGGAATTCAACACACATCTCTCTAGATAAGGTGCTCTCACTTGAACACAACACTGGATTTAGCAGGTTCCCTGTGCTCTTTGATAAATACATCACACCATGTGGGGTTTGGGGGTTGTCCCTTTTCACTATTAAAAGCAGTACTAAGTTAGAGAAACAAAATATCCATTCAGTATTCCAGCTGATTTCTCTGTATGTGTAATGGCTTTTCCTGATAAAGGTGGGAACAAAACAGTTAAAAGCCTGTTCCCATCCTTTCAGCTGATAAATTCCAGTAATCTGCATGCCCTATTGACATGTGGCATCTCCCACACCACTGCTGTCACTCCCATCACCCAGGAATAAGAGACTGAAGGACCTCAGCTAGAAGAAAAGGAGGTATAACTCTAACTTTTCTCAGGCTGCAGGAGGTATTGTTACCTTCATCAGGTATCTTTCTTTTTGTCTCTTACATGCAAGCACCAAATAAACTGAATTCCAGCAGGAATACAGCTTTTATCTCCTAACACTGCATCCATAATGAATATAGGACAAGACTCTGAAGGACTCCAGTGAGTCAAACTACCCTAAATAAATATGGTAATACAAAAGCTGATGAATGCAATCAATTCACTTCATAAGGCAGAGAAAGTGAGGATATGGGTAGAATCAGAGATCTGTGACTCCTGTTATGAATGAATTTTAAAGGGGAATTAGCACTGTCACAGACTCCAGAGCAGCTAAATCAAGGTTATGCCACAAGGGAGGTCTCCTGTGCTAGCAAAGGAGCTAGAGAGTTGCAGAGATGCAATCTGAAATTTCATTCAGAGTCAGCAAGAAAGAAAAATAAAACAAGACACCCTATACCATCTCTGAATAAGAGGAAGACAAAAATCGAAGAACAGAAAACCTCTCTGGACTTGACATCTCTGGCAGCTGCCTCAGAGAGTAATTATCCCACACTGTACAATTAGAGCAGAGAATTGATATAAAGAAATACAAAGTCTGTATTTTTTGTTCTGGGCTTTTCTTCTGAAATATTTTCCAGCTTCTTAATAAAGAACACATCCTTTTTCTTTATTACAGTTTAAAAATAAATCACTTATTTTTGCAGTTTTTCTTCCAGGAACGTCTTGTTAATTTCTCAAAGATTAACCCAAAACAATGCTGCAGGCACATTCTCTGACTGCTACTAATCCAAGAAAAGATGGAAATCCCAATACGTTGTTTTCCACCAAGGCACAACGATCAAATACAACAAGAAGGGGAGACATGTCCCATGGCCCATGCCCTTCTGGAAAGAGCAAATGGAAGGGAAGGACTATGACAACAGACAAAGTGCCTAAGCTACAAGCACACACTTGGAAACTTTAGAACAAACTGTGATTAGATAAAGAACTATTTAAATAACTCTCTTTTTCCTCTCATACATATTTAATAAGCTTGGATGTTCTTTTATAGCATTGATGCACATCTGCAAATTGCCTGTCTTGGATATATGCGTAAGAGGAGAGGAGAGTTGTGAATCACTTTAGGAAAAGCAGTCCACAAAATACACAGAAAAAGGCATGGAGCTGTATGGAAGAGTCCACAGGAAGAAGAGGCAAGCAATATTGGCAGAACAGAAAGTTGGGTCTTCCTTTGCTAAAATTACAGGTAGGGGGAAACCAAAGCAGACAAGGATTAAAGCCTTTAAAGTATGGAATTTCTCAGCACCAAAATTAAAATTTATGAGAGTATGAATTAACAGAGCTTTGGAGTATGTGGAATTTAGGGCCTAGAATTTATTTTCAGGCTAGATCTCTTTCATTTTTGAACTTAAAACGCCAGCAAATTAACAACAAACTTCAACCACGACTATTCATTGAAATCACTCTATAGCCAACATACTCAGAAGATGACGCTGTTTAAAAACTCATTAAATATCCCTGAAACAATATTCTGCCTACCCCCATTTTATGTAGATACACATACAGTGCTGATTTCATAAGTCTGACCAAATAGAATTTCCACCAGATAAACATTTAAGTATCCATAACTCACCAATTCCTGATCTAAGGCACTAGGTACAGATTTGCTTCTTATGCTCAGAGTATCCTCATTTCCTTCAGAGAACGATTCGCTCAAATCTATCTCAGATCGACTTCGGTCTGGAAAACAATTAAAATGTTTGCTATAGTTTGTACAGAAATATTCCATTTCATCTTCCATACAAGTATTTTCCCAAACCCAATTGCTTTTTAAGAAAAGAAGTCATCAAAACAATATTTTAGTTATCTGTCAAAAACTATGTCAACAGAACATCATTACAATAAATGGAGAAATATGCTTTCTGATGCTGTTCAGCCTACTAGGCAATAATTTTACCCCTGCACTATTTATTTATCTGCTGTGATTATCTCCTATGAATGATACCATAGAGCAGGTTTTTGACTTTCTCTGGTAGGCCTGTCAGCCTGGGATGTTGCAAAACTTGCTGTCCAAGTGTTCACAGTGTTATCACATCTACCACCACCACCAAAACCTCTCCACCACCTGCATCAGAATCAAGCAACTGGGGATACAGATGGACATAGAAAGTAATTCTGTCACTAACAGTGTTCCTTGTGCAGAAATTATGGGGAAGCAAATAAGTCTCAAGACCTCCAGCAGTTTCTTTCAGTCCTACGGGTCTCTCATCCACTCTACAGCATAAGACACAGATGCCTTGGAGAAAGATTTTCTTAGTCCTCCACATATAAATCTTTTGTGTTTCAATATATTTAGAGAGAAGAGAATACTTTTAGATCTTGCACATAGGAATCCAAAAAGTTTTTAACTGTTCCTCTTCTGGTCTATAGCTGATGTGACAGAAAAGGTCGCTCTCCTGAGTTTAATGTCCTTTGAGATCTGCCAAAGGGACAATGAAGAGTCTGAGGCTGTTCCCAAGTTGCCTTCAGTTTTGTTCAGCATCCCTCTGCTTTGGTAACACGAGATCAGTTCTTATATTCCAGGAAAGCTTTTATTCTATAAGGTACCAGGAACAGGAGAGTTTTCACTTCCTGAAGAAGGAGCCATCTGTAACACCTCTGCCTGGAGTTGCACTGTACAATATTCTAAAGGAAACTCTGATGCTTTCAATCTGCAATGTCTGAAGTAAAGAACATTGCCTCCTTGGATTAGCTCTGTGGGATACACCACTAGGTTTCTGCTTTGGGCTAAATTCAGCTGCAATAAAGTGAGTCCTGCTGTGTTTCAGAGAGAAACCTGTAAATCCAAACCTACTCCATTAGCCCTGTAGGAAGCTCACTGAGTGCCTGGAAGAAGCAGAAGAGTGCAGGGTGCTCCTGCTTCCTATTTCAGAGAGGAAAAAGTGGATCTCCACCCACTGCTACAAAGTGGCTGTGACAACACCTACCTGTGTAAACCCTTTTTACCTCACAGCCTTCAGTGAAATGAGGTAAATTACAGATGGATTGATTGGTTCAGTGCATCACTAAATGACAAGAAGTCTGTAAGGCGCTTGTTCTGTCACCCTTCATTGTTCCCCGAATTTACTTCTGGGCAAAGTGAGTGTGAAATGCAATGGCAGCAGCGGAGTAATATCATATACAGATTGCAGGGAGGTAGTATTTTATACAGGTATTTTATACAAAGAGAATGACTGAACAATGTGCAGTTGTGAATGGAATCTTGTAACAATCCTGAGAGCATGTGATTTACCTAATACTAACATTGTGCCAACATTTCTGAGGTAAGGATTACCATTTTTTCACTTAAAACTTACAAAGTAGTATGAACTTGGTTAGTAAACGGAAAGTGTTTTCAGAATGAATATGAACAAGTTTATGAAACTTGCATCTGGTCTTTCAACATGCTTTAAAAACAAAAGGAACAGAGTCACAAGAACAGGAATAATCCTCTGATAACAAAGGCTGGCAGAAAGAAGGAAAAAACTTAATACTTGCCTGATGACAAAGATATCCTAGAAACTGCAATGGAAGGTGTTCCAGATGCTTTCCTACAGTGCTTCTTTACTAAATCTTCAGGTACACTTTCACTTGCTGGAATAATCATACCATTTTCTAAGCCAGTGTCCTGCCCAATGAGAAAAATGCCATGAATACAGTAAACAAGCTTATTCACTCTCAGTTTATAAAAGCATAATTTCTATTAGATTCCAGAACTCCAAAACTCCTTCAGCATCCAGTCTATTACTGAATATATTTAGATTCCAATCCAATATATCCAATATATTCCAATATATCAGTGCTTAGCTTAGCACTGATTATGCATAAAATTTGCACAAAGGTGTGATTCATGGTTACATTCTGAGTTTGCAACTGAAGATTCAGAGCAAAGTATCAGGGAAGTGACACACTCAAATCTATTAGAAGTTCACTTAGCTCAGGAATCAGAAAAAAAAGAAAAAGTAAAACCTATGGTTTTTATAGCAGCATAATTATTTCAGCTGGGCTAAAACTAAAGGGACTTGAACTAATTAAATTATGCCCGTATAACCCCTTAAATAAAGCCAATATTCTTGATATCATTAAGATTTTTTGCCGTCCTGTAAAAGAAAAGCTAATAACATAACTCCATCTAAATTAAATGGATTTTTCAAACAAATCTAATGTACCTGAAAATAAGTCTATGTGCCAACAAGAATATAAATAAAACAACTATTAATTTATTTATCTCTCCCAAAACTTCCCTACATATATACTAACGTATTCTGTTTTTTGGAAAGACAACATATTAGACAAAGTATCTGGAAGTTAGAAAAAAAGATGATGCATTCAGCAGGGCTCTGATCTGAACACTCATCTACTTTTTTTTCAAACATTAATGGTAAATACATCTCAAGAGGCCTAAGGAAGAGAGGAATTATGCTGATAACGTGTCTATCACACATTTTGTGTTATGGCATAATTTATGCAGAGCCCAGTGTTCAAATCCAGAAAAAACTAAAATCAGTTTGGCCTGATTTTCTGCAAGTGTTAGACTTGCAAAATTTCCCTTAGAAGTCAGTGGGAGAATGCTGAATCGTGCATGCTTGAAAGTCACATCCTTATTTCACAGCACTTACTCAAGGCTCTGAAGTGCCAAAAATGCTTATTCCCATCCCTTGTGCCTCCCAGTTCAGAATCTGTAACTCATCATACAACTCATCATACATTGACACCAACAGCAAGTTTTACACAAAAGAGAAACGCCTGCCAAACCAAAAACCACATCACTGATAGAGCACGACAGCTTCTGCTCCAGCAGAGATCTCCGCTGGTCTCAGCAGAACCGAGGGAGAAATAAGATTTTCTCTGTCAGGCTTGTCCTTACTGCGCTGCAAATCGATCTAACAGGGCAGGTACCAGCCGAGTCATCCTGCTCGGTGTCAGTCAGCCCCACAGCCGTGCCCTTACCCCGCTGTAGTCCGCGGTCATGCTGCGCGGGCCGAGTGCCGGAGAGCGCGGCAGGGAAGGCTTGGGAACGCCGCCTCTGCTCGCAGGGCCCAGGGCCCCTCTGGGATGTCCTGCAGCAGCCCCTGCACCACTGCTGCTCAGGGAAAGCGTGCTGCCTCTGGGGTGGAGACAGGAGGAGTAAAGGGTTATTGCTCTGAGCAAACCAAGGCAGCCCGTGTAGCAAACCGCTGCAAGAAAAGTGCTGTGCTAACAGGTTACGGGAGTAACGGTGCCCTGGCTGGACTCTGGGATCGCCTGGAAGGAAAAAACACAGGCAGAGGTGAACTACAATTACATTACACGTACAAATCACGCAAGTATTGTCAGCACTTCTACCAGAACTGCAGATGGCCCAAACGGGCAGCTCTTGTCCATGTTCATTCCATACTGCATTCACATCCCGGCGGGAGGTGCGACAGGTTGTGCAACTCTTCCTACCGGGCTGCTCCTTGGTGCAAAGGGAAACTACGGTAACATGACAGCTCTGGACGCTTCTACAGCCCATTTAATCCCAGCACTGTCTCCAGAAAGTCTAAAATCCTTGGCTATCTGCTCCCCAACTTCTCCAGAAAAACACCTACTTGTTCACTGTCCTATTGTGTTGCAACAATGACTCTTGACCCAAATTGGTTGATTCTTTCAACCAGTGTGGAAAGCTAGGAAAGTTGAACAGGTTTTCTCAACAGGTTTCAAATTAGTAAAAGTGACCAAAAAATCATCTGTGAGCAGCACACTGGAACCCAATGGGCAACATCAAAGACACATCACAACAGGCCAAAATTTTTCTATGGGCCATTTTCTATTAGAAAATACTTGTAAGTCCATGTGAACACTGAGAGTTAAAAATGCTAAGCTGCTGCACTTTTTCAACCTTTTGAAACAATGAAAATTATTTTAAAATGTGTCTTTGTCCTTATTCCAGTCTGCTATTAGAGAGAGATTCAGCACATTTTAAACTTAAACATGTTAAGTAGACGAAAACAGAAAAATGGTGTTGTGACTATGCCAGCCTTTTCCTCATGGTAGATAAGACCTCAGTATGATGGGGTAGAATGTCTGTGTAGATGAGCCTGAAATTCCTATGCTGTTTCTCCTAGAAGTATCCTGACCTGATGTAGCCTCTCAGTTCATGCAGTAGCAAAATCAGCAAACAGTTTTGCTGAGTAGAAATAAACCAGCAGAAGACATGAATTCATGGCCTGGGTCTCCCTCTTCCCAGTGTGGTACATCTTCTCATAATGTTTAGGAAGAATAAAAATTCTCTTTCTGTTTCCCTGCTGTTAGGTGAAATACTACCGATTTTGACAGTGCAGCTGAAAATACGAAGACAGTTACGAAATCAGAAATATGCAGGAATATCTAGGACAGCTACAATGGCCCAAGATGATGTTATACACTTTTAATATGAAACTTAAAACAGTTAGAGGGGGTAGCCTGGGAAGCTTTGCTATTATTTTTAATAATTGCTACTCAGTTCTATAAATTAGTGACAGGTAAACTAGAGCAAGCATCCTTAGAGATTCCTAATTAAGTATTTAATCACGCATGTACAAGAGAGGAATTTTCATCCCTTTACTAGGAAGTAGAAGTTGCTCCTCAACCCTTCCACAAATTACTATTTAGAAAGTGCCATATCATCCACAGACAGTAAAATAATTCATCCCCCTACCAAAAGTATCTCCTGGCAACGTGGCTGGGTTACTCTGTACTTTGACACAGGATGCTGATTTCACCAGCTGACAATGAGATGACAAATAGAGAAGAAAGTTGCCATAATGACTCAATACCCCTAATTTTAAAAGTCCTGCACCCTGGCTCCGGGAAGAGGCTAGAAATTGATGATTTATGTGAAAGTCAAGCAAGGCAATCAAACATAAAAACTGTCTTTATAGACTACTTCACTCTTTCTAAGTGTGCAGAGAGAGTTTATCGGGTACTGAGTTCCACCACCGAAACAAAATTATTTTGCTTCACTTATAGTTAAGTGCATGATCACTTGATCATCAACAGCTGCACAGATGTCTCATAAACATCCCTTTGTCCTTATCCTGGTAAACTCTCAGAGAAAGCTACCAATATTGCATAACCTCAGTATTAAGCAGCACAGACACCAGATTCCTGAGGTTTTGTCTCTTAGATCCTTCACTCATCTCTATTCAATGAAAAGCATAAAAAGTCCAGAAAAACAGCAAAAATTATATTTCTGGTCTCAGAGAAGTCAGGTATGAATCTGGTTAGATACAGAAGGCCTAATAAATTTAGTGAAAAAGAAAATAGTGAACTGTGTATGGAATAAAGAAGAAAACTAGCTTGAAAGCTGAATTGGCTAGTTAAGTGTTGCACCATCCAGTGGGGGAAAAAAAATCAAATTATCAACTTTCAAGAAGATTGCCACCATCAACTTTAGGCATATTGCAGCTAGAAATTGGAGGTTTGAATTGTAGGTAACAAAGAGAACTAAGTTCTTGCTTAAACAAAAAAGTTTATCTCTGTGTATACTAAACTCCATGATGTTCCTTTTACGTGTTATCCTTCGTTCCTGCATATCTGTTTGGTGTCTCCCAGAAACACTTGCTTAGAGATAGAAATTGCCACTGGAACTTACAGTAAATTATTATTATATTTTCAATCCAAATTATAAATTTCTAGGTGCACCTGAGCAAAGAATGTGGGTCCATATCCAGCGTAGGCTATCCAACTGAACAATGAAAAAGTGAGCTCATCTTTGGCTTCGTTTTGAAGGCAGAACATGAGAGGAATGTTGCATTTGGTGTTTTATAATGCCATCAGAGGCAATAGCAGAGATCTCTTAGGCCCAGAAGAATGATAAATGGAATCCTACTAGAAATAACTGGAAAAATAATCATGGAAAGAGAAGGGCAACCAGGCTTTTAAGAAGAAAACATAAATTATAATCAATTAACATGTCATTACTAAAGAAAAACAAAGAGCCTCAGTTCTGCAACACAAACAGCTCATCAATTAAAAGCCAGAAAACAAAAACCAATGTACTGAGGTCAATCACCAGCTGAACACAAGGAGAGTAAAATAAGATGAGTGGAGATAACTTTTATGTTTGTTGGCTGATTTTTGGGGGTGTTGTTTGTTTGTTTGTTTTATGAACATAAACTCTGCTTCTCAGACAGTATTAATGCTGAGCATACAAAGACACAAAGCAGCCCAGGGGACTGGCACATGCTCCAGGTGGATTCCAGCAGGAGCTGTACCAGATTCCTGCTCACCTCTCAGAACGCGGCGCTGACCTGCCACCACACAGACTTGCGGTCTCAGCTTCTGAGCTTGTGTTCCTTTCACCTTCATCTTTTCCATATGTAATTTCTCCTCTGGTAACTGCCCTGATAATCTTCCTGTTGAAAACAGGGAATAAAAGATTTTTTTTAAAGTTGTGATGCGCACATTCCATGAATTTCATCTGTCTAGCCTGTGGTCAACTCTGGATATAAGGGTCAATGAAGCACCAAATCTGGTTATGAAACTGAGTCCTGGGGGAAAAAACCCCTCATATTTACTACAAACAGCATCTTAAGACACCAAAACATTAAAACATTCCTCCTGTTCTACATGGCCACTTCAAGTTTTGAACCAGGAGTGCCTTTTGTGTAAATTTCTCTCTCTTTTTTTAACTTTTTATGGATACCAAAGTATTTTTGATTAAGTATGTATATTTTCCCCTCAAAAATTAAGCTAATGTGTTTTCTCGTAAAGATATTTCTACAATGATATGCATCAAATGCCCCAAACAAGCCATTTTCCAAAATAGTGTCACCCCATTACCCTGCAAAATGTGACCTAATGGGACAGAAACTAATGAAATGAAATGAAGTTTGAAAAGTAATAGTATTCTTCATAACATTACAAACCACAATAGAATGTTAAGTTATCCCATTACACCGTCAGTAGCAGCTGGCCCCAAAAGAGCCTTGCTAAAACAAATCCACTCATGAGATATGGAAACTGAGGGAGGAAGAAGCAGGCAAGGAAGAGGCAGAATAATGAGCTACTTCTAAAAGAGGCCACCAAATATACTAGGAAAGGCGAGCCAAATTCTTGTAGGATTAAATTTCTGTTATGGGGAATGTCACCACCAAAACATTTCAGGTAACAAAGAGAAAAAGCACCACTAAAATAAACAACAGACAATTATAAAAACAATTGTTTCTCATAGGGGAATATGACTAATTGGTTTGCACAAAGGATTTAAATGGAAGGGGGATAAAAGTAAACTTTAATGCACTCTTACTGTAGCTACCACTTAGCATGACTCAGAGCAACATCTAGGTCCTATTACAGAAGATTCCCTAAGCTAGTTCTTTCCTCACCATAATTTGAGAGGCCAGAGGCATTCTGATGCTCTTTTTCCCAGTATTAAAGAGAGATAAATCACTTGTGTTAATTTCTGGAGTCACTGGAACAAGTAATTCCATACTCAGCTCTCCTCAGAAGTGAAAAAGCTGTAAAAAGCATCCACCTACCCTATATTTAGGATCCCTAATAAAAATGTGTTCTTCCTTCCAACAGAAATGAAGTTTTCCTACTATGATGAAGGCAAGCCTGCCTTTAAGGACACTCTCTATTACTTCTGAGTAAAAACAAGAAAAATCCAAGAGTAAAATTGACGTTTTTTCTGCTACCTTTATAGCTGAAGAGTAATTACTGCTGCATTCCCTAGGAAACAGCAATCTAATTATAGTAGGTATGTATAAATATAGCAAGTATTTAAATGAAGGCTGTTTCTAATCCCGGGAAGTTTGATGCTGGTGTGGAACACTGGAAAAACTCAAAAGAAACTCTATCCAACCATAGACAGCTGTTTTCAGATTTATCAGTTTCCATAAAAAAAAAAAAAACAAAAACCAAAAACAACAACAAAAGCAAAGGCTTTACCCTATCTTTCTAGGTCTGCTGAAGACTGATTTGTGCCCATTTGAGGAAGAGGCTGGTACCTCTGGCATTTTTTCTTCATTCTCTTGGGGTTGATCTTTGAATGTTCTTTCTTCATCTGTATTGGAAACTGTATCTGCAGTGGAAGGGGAAAGAAAATAAAAAGTGTACTTCTGCACAAAAAACACTGCACATGCCAAACAATCTCCAAAAAATATATAATGAAAAAACCTTGGCGGTTCCTTGACTTTTCCTTTTAATAAAATAAAACTTTAAATAGCTTGAGTTGCTTCTCATTACCAGCTCCTCTCAAGTTACACTTCTGAGTTTATCACTGACAACATTTAATAATCAAAGGGCCTAAAATTTAATTTTGAAATGCACAGTATATTCTGTGTTGAATGAAAGAATGTTTTCCTAATTAAAATGTTTGTTCAACTAGAAGCAAGGTATGGGGAAAATGGCTTAAATACATTTTTCAATTTACCTATCAAATAACAAATCACGAAATACCCAATCTGACCAGTGACATAATATCAAGAATGTTACATACTTGCCAGTTTTACAGCTTCTGAAGCACAGTGATACTGGCAAGATGTATGTTTTGCCAAGCAGCAGGTTTGCACTGTGCATTTTTTCCAGTGGGAGTAAACCAGCCCCTCTCCCTACAAACTAGGGGATAAAACTGGGAATAAATGCTACCTCTGAAACAGACTACTTAATTAACAGCTTCTCTGTGCAGAGTGAAGGAGTTAAGTGAGTACAAAGCACCAGCATTCAGGAAAACTCCTGTTTCTCAAACCAGTGGCCCTGTGGCCCCATGCGAGGTACCAGAGCAGCTCACACACACGGTGCACTTGCTGTCCTTGGCCAAGGCAGACAGACCATTTACTGTACCCAAAAGTGCAGGTGCAATTTGTTGGAGATACCTGGGCAAAAGGAAAGTCTGAAAAACAAGTAGTCTGGATATAGCCCATGCTCCAGCAGACAGCACAGGAGTTCACATTTACCTACCTTATTCAGAGGTGAAAAGGAAATTTGAGTACTTTTCACACACCGCTATTGCAAATAAGAGAGCCAAAGGCAAAAATGATTGGGTATAAGTCTTTCCATGGAGCCAAACTTCCCGGCAGGGACTGAGCATGAACTTTCAGAGCCTCTTCTGCTGGGCTTTGCAGCTGAGTAACATTGTCCACCTGTTTGGACAGTGAGTTTTTCAGCAGCTCCCTATCTCCACTGAGATACTTCTTTCATATAGGCCTTACCTTTCCTGAATATTAATCATTCAAAAATAATAGAAATCAAAATGCATAGAAAGGCACAAATAAAAGATTAAAATACTGATTATACTTACAATTTCCACAGTCAGGAATAAAATATAAGTCAAACAGTCAAGAAACACATTTTCAACATATTAAGCACAAGCAAATCTCTCCCTTGAGGTCCCTACCTGGGAATTTGTGTAGGATAGATTGTCTGACAACATCAGTTCCAAGATTTGATTGTTTGAAGCGCTTTGCTCTCTCTTCAAAAAACCATTCTCCTGTCACTATCCGTAGCTCTCTGTATGGAGAAGATCAAAAAAGCCAGAGACACACACATCAACAAACTTGGCCAACCAAAGCTACTGCAGTTCATCAATCAACTGTCACACTCACAAATTCTGCACATTTGCACTCGAAGTAGAGTGATTGATTGTAAAGCTTGGGATAATAGGACATGTAGCAGGAAAATATCACTTTACTTTGTGAATGGAAAGGAATTTTTAGTACATGGAAATTTACTTGGGCAAAAAACTGTTTCAACCACTTATACCAGAATTCTGCAAAAACCATGTAACATACTGTCATCTTAGTCCTTTGTGACCTACCCAGTGTCACTGTTTTCAATATCTCCAAAATAACAAGTCATAGGAACAGCAACAGTGGATGGAAGGAGAAAAACCCCCACCAAAGCTCCTGCCAGCTAAGTCAGCCGTCCATGGACCCAATGTGGTTATAGACAGGTTGCTGCAAGTCCATATATATTTTTCATTTCTAGTTTTATGTGCTGGCACTGGATGCAGTTTCTTCACATGACAGTGCTGCTATGAATTAGCTGTGTGTCAGAGGTTCAGAGCAACTAAAATTTGTCTTTTCTACTGTTCTGGATGGTGCTACTTTTTTTCTGGCTTCAAATTCTTTTACCTGTACTAGCAGTTTAAAAAACCTGTATTGGCATTGCTGGGTTTTGTGCTGGTGATTGTTAGCTTTTTCCTGAATTAGTTTCATTATGGCACAGCATCACCATTTCTACTGCCTCACTACATACAGTTGATGACAAAAAGCTACAAATCATGAATGTTCTAATAAAAAGCAAATAAACAAACTAATAAACCCCAAACATTAAAAACTGATTTACCTCCAGACATGTTCCTGCTTACTGTTCAATAACAAAACTTACTTTCAAACCAATACCGGAAAAGAAGTCATCCAGTCTCTCGGGCATGAAAATTACTACAGATGGATTTAGGGCACTGATCAATATCTTAGCTATTAAATTATTTCTGAGTCATGCCTGAATGAAGAGTCTTACTCGAGAAAATACTAAAAATTACAGAATAGCATCCTGACATTGGTGAAAAGACCCTAATATTATCAGTTCTTCCTAACCTAGTAATGAATCATGCATCTTTGCATGACTCACTAAAAAAAAGATTTGAAAAATCCAAATCCCAAACCCATGTCCACAAGCATAGAAATAGATTATTGCCTTATCTTGTTATTGCAGACTCCTGGTGACAAAACCTTCAATAATTCATCATCACGATCACTCAGTCATTATGAAAGGCATTAAATAAAATCTTTATGCTTCAACCTGGAATTTTTAAATTAGTTCTGTTAGCTCCAAAACTGAAAAGGATTCATTCACTTCATTAGAAATTATGCACAGTCCGGCTGGTGCAGAAATGCTTTTTCTCTGAACATGTATTTTCGCAATTTCCTTACAGCACACACTGCTCCATGCAGTTATTTTATGCCAAGATTTATGGCACGTTAAATGTTTTATATCAACCATAAACCTTTCAGACCTTTCACTACACCATAAAATTCCATTGCAATACAAATGACACATCCCATTGCAGTATGATCTACATGATTCATTCATTTTTTTCCTCAGTTATTACCAACTTTGACCATAAAACTCCACAAGTGGTGCTTTCCCCTGGGACAGAGATTTCACCCATCCCTAGTATCTTACCAGAAATACTTAACTTGATCAAGGCCAGACAAAGAACTGCCCACATGCTTATCCAGACAAGCACCTTCACCCTTCTCCGAGCTCAGACGAGCTGAATGAGAAGGTGTGACCTTCACCCAGGGTTTCAGCAGAGTTGGAGGCTGCCCCACACAAGGCTACAGGCTCATACAACCACAACTTGTAATTATTTCCACGCACAGCCCTGATTGTGACACCCACCTGGAGTGCTGTGGAGGGGTAGCTCTGTGCCACAGGGTCCCTGGAGAGCCATCTCCTACAATTCCTGGCCAGACGTGAACAGCGATGAGAGAAAGAAAACTTCTCGGGTGCCTCTTGCACCACAAGTGGCCACTGGCCCTCAGGCTGGGTGGAATGGTGGCTGAGACCAGGGTGTCTGCTTGTTTAACCATAAATTAGAGTTTTATGATCTGATGTGGAGATTTGACCCTGCAGTAGCAGGACCAAGGAAAGAGGAGGGTGCAAACCCCTTTTGCAGGGTTCGGCAGGCGAGGGAGTGTGACACTCACTACACCAACAGAGCTGAACCGTGTGCCCACTCCAGTGATGACAGCCAACTGAACTGGCCACCTTTTCATCAGACTCATGTTATTAAGCGGTAACGAGAGCCACATTTTCAATGGGATGGCAACTCCTGGGCAGGGCTGTTTACAAGAGGCTCACACCCATTCTGCTCTGACTTCACCAAGGGAACCAGGCCCGAGGTAAAACACAGACACCTCCCTCAGCTGAGGCACAAATCGTGGCAAATTGAGGGAGTATTGCCTTGTTTTAGTCAAGTGCTTCACTCTGGCCAACCCTGTTCATCCACAGTGGAGGGGAAAAACCACAGGCATGGACAGCCAGCCACTGCCAGTGCTGCGTGAAACAAGAGGCCCCAACACCCACTTCAGACTTCAGCCTTAATTTCGTCACTGTCTTGAGATCCTGACTTCAGCTGGCAATCCTTTTTTTTGCAAAAATGGCCTTACCCAACAGATCATTTCTACAAAAATATCACATTCTAATGAAATAAGGGGAAAACCCCCACGCTTTGCAGCTTTGAATTTCTAGTGCATAACTATTGGATGTATTTTTCATATATACTGAACAATTCACACAAAGACCAGTGTTCACGTTATCTTAATCACTCACACATGTCAGGACTATCTATTAAAAGAGCTTTTGTTCTACTCATAAATAGAAATTACTTCAGATCAAATGATTGCCTAAGTCTCTGACTTGAAGTTTGAATTTCATAATTGCATTTGACATTCTGAATCAAGAACTGAAGAGCGAGACCTAAACAGTCTTATAATAATAATAATGTTATTTTCATGCAATTATGACAAGGGAAATCTTTTTCCTACTGAGATAGAAGAAAGATGCACTATTTCAGACATTTGACTTGAATGAATACTTTCTTTCTAAATGGCTGTTTCATGTGAAAAGAAACAAAGACTTTATTGAACAGTACATTGGATCAGTGCTTGCAGGTTTGTTTCTGTCATTTTGTTGTTTGTAAAATGGGCCCAAGGTCCATATTGACTGCAGATCGTGGTATGTGCCTGCATTTTCTTTAATTTCTCAGTTAGCATGTAGCTCTCAGTACAAACAATATGTGTAATTTCTACCAAAACAGTGTTTAGACTGGCCTTCCAAGGTGTTCAACAGATGATGAAGTCAGTAGCTTTAGAAAGAAGGAAAACAGTGTTATAAATTCCAGTAACAGTAGTTTTTGTATGATTGCTCTTTCCTACGCTCAAAACAGCTAGGAAAATTCATATTCAAGAAGTTTAGTACCAAATACTTTAGGTGTCTGCTAAAGTCCTCATATGTTAATTACTGATCCACCTACTGGCACCATCATGTGAGAGGGAGCATGTTACAGGTCTGTGCTTCTTCCCCCTCTGTGATCTCCTACTAAACAAATTAGTATTAATGACATGCTGCTCAGTTTAAAACCAGAACATAACCTATGGCCTATCCCTGTCAAAAACTCAGATTTTCCACTGTTATTTTTGCAAGAGACTTCGTGGTTAAATGCCCAGATAATTTAAAAAAAAATCCATTTAAGATGGAAAGTCCCAATTGTTACTTTCAATTATTTCTTCTGGGCAAAGTCCCATATTGGAAAAATGGCTTCACTCTGCATTTGATCATCCTGTCTAACTCACATTCGCAGCAGAGGCAAGAGATTTAGCCTACCTTCCTTTCCCTCCCCTGTTCCTCAAGTTATTGCACTTCCTTCTTGGGAGTAAAATGTGGGAAAAAAATGGTAAAACAAAAGGCTGGATAAAACGCAGCCTATGCTTGAGCATACCGCAGCACACACCCTCATCTTTGTATGTATTCAATTCCACAGAGTATTTTCTATAACATAAATTAATTCCACTCTAAGCTTTAATATGCCGTGAGGCTATTCAGCAGAAATTTTTGACCTTGTGAAAAGAAGGCAAACTTGCCTAGAAGTTACTAAAATAAAAAAAAATTAGAAGAAATTTGAAAAGCATTTGCATACTGAAACATTGAAAATGCTTTTATTTTTAGGCTTCTAATGGGAATAAATGTTACTAAGAGATAATGATGAATTTTCATGACACATTAAGACAGCATAATTATTTCAAAGATGAAGATAAATTTCCCATTACTGCTCTGTTCTGCTGTAATAACTTGGAGTACCTAGGCATTTGATATATAAAGACAATGCTCTCAGATACCTAGACACACTTACAATGAGAAATACAGACAGCATCAAGGTGTGAAATATGCCTGCTGGAAGAACTTTATTTCCCTGAATCTATTGATCATTTTGTCTGCCAAATTTAAAACAAAAAGTGATCATATTTTAAGAAGATGCAGGGAAAAGAAAAGTGATTTTAATGGAAAGTTTCACTTTTAACACCCGTGTTTGAAAGCTCGTGATGACCTCAGTTCCTTGTATTCAGGGAATGGAGCAGAAAGCTTCCTCTTTCAGGTGCACAACTACATACAGGCTCAATTTACCTCACTAAATAGTACAACACCAGTTTCAAAGACACAATTGTGAATAAACACTGTCTTTTTCTCTGACCTCAGTAACTGCAGAAGCAGGAGTCTGGCTGAAGACTTAGCTCTATTCCTTCTTGACCTGTAAATGCTTTATCTTGAGACTTTCTATTCTAGCTGATAATAACACCCATGAGGGGCAAAACCCAACTGACTAATTTTGTCTTTATGGACATTCAAGGGGGATATCCTTTTATGGTAACTGTAAACTATAAGACAGTTTACATATAAACCTGTTTGTTATACTTAAAAATACTGATGCACATCTCTCACTATTGACATTCATATGTCTTTCCTCAAATTCACTAAATCTCTTTCTTTTGAAAACCTTTCAGAATGTAATTAATGCATTGTAATGAGTTCCCCCATCATCATAAGCTGTTTTTCAGGGAAGTCTGCCTCTGGAGAAATGGCAGATGTAATCCTCTAAATATCATTTTGGAGAAGTCCAATTCTTTTTTTGCCAGATGAAGAAGTTCTGATTGACAGATGAACAGATAGACTGTATTTATAAAGGAACTGGTATCTCACCCCTACAGCCACCGTCATGTTGCTATTTTGTATTTGAGGTTTTTTTAATTTTATCAGATAATATTATGCTTTACCATATACTTATAAAATTAAGCATCTTGAAATTACTGTTTCTCAAGTCAAAGTCAGCATAGTTACAATTTTACTTTTTTTGGTAGCTGGACATGAATCCACCATAAATCATAAAGCAATAACATTTGATCCCAAGCCATGTGAAAAAAATGCCCTTTTGCTGTACTAGAGGTATTCCAAACTCCTGTGTTAAGAGTGGATGGGCAGGCTCAAGAAGCTCAGAAAGGTCAAAATGTGTCAAATGAAGCAACAGGCGCAAGCGGCTGGTATTACCTACATTCTTTTTATTGACACAACAAGCTATTTGTTTCAGCAACCATTTTGGATTATCTCTGTAATTCAAGGGATTTCTGCAGTAATTTCTGCAGCACTTGTCTCTTCGAATGAACACTCTCCCCACCCAGTAGCAGACCTTCTTCACGGACACTGGATGTAATACGGCAGGTTTTCCAACAGTTCTGAAAAACTTCTGAACATATTCCTGCAGGTGTAGTTCTTGACTATGTAAGAGGGCTTGTACAAGTTACTGCTATGACCATCACTTAAATTGCACTCAAAAGACACTCTTGAGGACAATTTGGGAAGAACAGCCATCAACTGGTACAGCACCAAAACTGTTAAGAGCTCACAAAGGCCACAAATGCTTCTCCCTGACTTTTAAGGGTCTCACAGTCTGTAGGACAGCAGACATACACATCATAACAGCATAACCTGGCTCTGCTAGTGGAACAGCTCAGCAGGTGCTAGAATCTATACAGATATCAACATAATCAAGGCTGCTAAAAGAGGGACAAAGAAGGACAAACACAAAAGTTTTCCAACACTCTTCGCAAAGCCAGTAGCATGGTAAACCAGTCCGATTTGACAGACACAAACACTGTAGGCAGATCAGTGCTACAGAGCTAAAAGATTTTTCCCCTCCTCCTGCCTTTTGTTTGCTACTCATACAGCATAAATATCTCTTAACAGTGGATTGTTTTCTTTTCCTTGCCTTCTGCCTTTCCATCTTGTCAAAAGCCCTATTTGCATTAACTTAATCAGCTCCTCCATCAACCGTAATGCAAAAAGCCTAAAAATCCTGATTTCCCCTGCACTTCTCACTTGAGAGAAAAGCAGAACTGAAATAATTTAAACTAGAACTATGCAGAATGATGTAACTGAAATGCCTATTGCAAACTTCCATCTCCACACTGCCCACACAGGAGATAATCTCTCTGTGTACTCCCAGCAAAGTAAAAGACATTTTACACATCATGAACTGTCATATAGTCTTGCAAAAACACTGCATATGAACAAAATGAAAGGAGAGAGAGAGTTTTCAATTTAAGAAAGATACCCGTCATGGACAGAACTTTAGCACTTGTAAAGTTTACAGAATCACAGAATTAACTAGGTTGGAAAAGACCTTGGAGATCGTCAAGTCCAACATATGACCTAACACCACCTATCAACTAAACCATGGCACCGAGTGCCACGTCCAGTCTTTTTTTAAACACCTCCAGGGACAGTGGCTCCACCACCTCCCTGGGCAGCCCATTCCAACACCCAATCACTCTTTCAGTGAAGAATTTTTTCCTAATGTCCAGTGTAAACTTCCTCTGGCACATCTTAAGACCCTGTCCTCTCGTTCTGTCAGTGATTGCCTGGGAGAAGAGACCGACCCTAACCTGACTACAACCCCCTTTCAGGGAGTTATAAAGAGTGATAAATCTCCCCTGAGCCTCCTTTTTTCCAGGCTAAACAATCCCAGCTCCCTTGGCCATTCTTTAGCACCTTGCAAGCAAATTACATCGTGATTTGTAGCAACTTAGAGACAGGCTTCAACCAGAATTAATTGTCAAGGTGATTGCTAAGACCACTGCTTGGCACACAGAATTGCAGCACAATCAGGAGAAGCAGAGGTCACATATGTTTTGAGAAGTTGCCTCATCCATCTTTCATCCCCAAAACAGGACCACCTTCTCTGATGTCGTCCCCAAGAGAGGTTTGTCCAATCTGCTTTAAAACAACATTCTGCAACCTTTCTAAGCTGTATCAGCGTTCATACCATCTAACCTATACCCTTTCACTGCAGTCAAAGTACCACGTTACCTTTCTTACCTAAAGGGAGGTCACAGAACAGTCTGTAAGCCGCTTTCTGTAGATTTAAAACTCAGGTATTTTCAGTCTTCTCTTGCCTATGCCGAACACTTGTGACTCCTTCCATCACTCTGGACATCCTGTGTGCTAAGCTTGAGATCATTATTTTCTGCTAAACTTTCTCCACGTGGCCAACATGAATTGTGCTACACAAAACTGGGCAGGTACTCTACATAAAACAGGATTTTATCATGTATTTTACAGGCCATAATTTGGTTTGTACATCATTGTGTGATGCTCAATTTTTCTGCAGTGGGAAATACTGTTGATTCATATTCAGCTTTTATTTAGTACAATACCCAGATCCTTTCCTAAGGAACAGCTGCATAAGTTGTTTTTATCCTAATTTTATATTTCTGCAGCTGCATTTTTTCCCAAATGTAGTACTTCCACGTGCCCATAGGGAACCAATACTTTCTTTACCTTCAAACCACTTCTCTAAACCCTAAGCATCACTTTGAATCCTAATCCTGTCCTTCAGCATGCCTGGAGCACCTCTCAGTTCTATGCCAGCTGCAGGTGCAACTGGCAAACTCATCTGCTGCATCAAGGTCCTGAACTAAAATATTTAACAGTAGTAAGCCAGGAAATATTCTGCTCTACATCACTTGGGGTTTTTTGAAGGTTTTTAGTATTGTTTTGTTTATTTGGGGGCTTTTTTTGTCTTTGTTTTCTGAGGTTTTTGACAGTGAAATGCCCATAACCACTCTGAGAACATAGCTTTATAATTTTTCAGGCAGGTCTGCAATCACACTGGCAGAATTTATTCCAGGGCACAGCTTCCCTAATTTGTCATCTTATTAGAATGGAACAAGAGAAAGCATCAAAAGGTTAACTTCAGTCAAGTCATAAGACATCAACAGATCTTCCTCTGTCACCCTATCAAAGGTGGAAATTCAATTGGTTTTGACATTATTTATTCTTGGGCCAGCTCTTACTCATCATCCTGTCACCTTGTCTCAGCTTTCAAACAACATAGCAATCGTTTGTGTCTGTGTTTTCAGAGAAATTAAAGGTAGTGTGGCAGGGTCAACAAATCCCTTGTTCTTTTCTTCATTTTTAAATAGTAGCATTGTGTTTGCTGTTCTCCACGCTGTCATCTCACCTGCACCCCATCATTTCTGAAAGGCACAGCAGTGACATCATGTCAGGAACTGCCTGAGGCAAACTACAAGGAACTCAGCCACGTCCCCACCAATTTAAAAATCATTTCACAAATCAAACACTTGAACATGTTTCTTCTTAAGAGGTGAAACATTGTCCTTTGGATGTGCCCCACTGGATGCAGAGGAGGTTAAGGCATCAAGTTAAAAGTAGATGCAACCTTCTAAAGCTGAAGTTAAAAGACACAAACTCCATGCCCTGCTGTATTAATTTTTCACTAACTGTCTAGGTAACCAGAGTAACATAGCTAGCAATTAAGGTTCACTCCCAAAAAGCCTTACTTTTCTGATCTTGTTAGTTTCATGGTCTGTAAAAAATAGATAATTTCCCTCCAATTATCTTTTTATCATGTCTCTTTCTTATACCATCCAGTTCTTACAACAGGATGCATAACTGAGTTTTGATGCCCGATACATTTCTCCTTTCCTTCATGATTATCTCACCAAATCAAGCTCAAAAATTCCATATTACCACACTAATCAAGTGAACTATTCTCCCAAGCACACACCAAGTCTTTGGGAAACAAGCTAGTTGAAACCGGCTTGGAACTGGGAAAAGAGCGCAAGACAGCACAGGAAATAAAACCCCCAGCCAAGCCTCTCCCCTTGTGTGTTCTCTGTGCAAACACCTCTGTGCTGAGGGGATGTGCAATGGTAACACCAGCACGGAATCACTCGCACGGGGGTAACCCCCAAAGGCGGCTACGGAAAGCGCCCAACTTACGCGATCTTGGCACACACGGAGCACTTCCACTGCCCGTCAGCGCCCGCCGCGCGGCACTGGCCGCAGACCCGCAGCTGGCAGCCTTGGCACAGCTCTCCCCTGTCGAAGATGAAGCCCAGGCTCTTCTGGCAGCGAACACAGACCCTGCTGTTGTCCTGCTGACAGTGGCGGTTTCCACCTTTCCTTCTCACTTCCAGAAGCTCATTTTTCAATTTCCTGGAAGTAAAAGAATTAAGTCTTTTAATTTGGGGATTCAATTCAATGATCTGTAAGCACTTTTTAACAGATTAAGATGCTAAAAATACAAGACATGAGTAAGCACATTTTTTTTTGTTATATTTGCTGTATTTCTTGACACATATATGACAAAGAATAAATCTATCCTCCAGCTGTCAGACATGCAGCCAAGAGGAAAATCTGGTAGATCAGTATAAGTAACTGCAGACAGCTGAGCAGTTCTGGACAACTGATAAACCATCTTTGCTTGTCCCTCATCAATAATTCAAGTCATGCTGAGCCCAGGTTGACAGCAACTCAGAACTGAGGCTATGCAGTGCATTAACAGAAAGAAAAGAAGAAAATCTTTCTTAAAATTGGTGTGCATTTAATAATATGGCAGTGTAGAGTTAGTCAGGAGTACATATGCAATTCTGCACCAGTTATTCAAAGCCTTAAAAACGCCCAAAGCAAAACATCTAAATAGATAGTGCTGTTATGCTGTGATGCCACAATTAAATTAAAAAAGGAGAATGTTGGTTTAAATAGGGTGATTTGCAGATCTTACCAATTCTACCACTGATTCTGCAGAATAAAAACACTTGTGTTTAAGACCTAATTTTGAAGGCTGCAGTTTCAATTGTGCATGAGTTGGGTCCTTAACGAGAAAATAACCTTGAGACGTAACTAAGCTCAGCAGCTGCTAAGTTCTCTCAGTTTTACATGCCTGAGTATTGTTCTGTCCCACCTGTCCCTATGCTTTCTTTCATGCCCACCATCAGCCAGGAGCCCCCGAAGTCCCTTAGATATGACACATTCCAGCTCACTGAAATCACAATCTCTGCACACATATAGATGCTTTAAGGGTGATTTAAAAAAAACTGCTACCAGCTTCATCTAAAGAGCAATAAAAAGGTGTCAGAAGAAAAACACATGGAAGGTAAAACCAATAAAAGGTTGCAGCACAGTAGAGGAGGCCAGGAATATTGCTTGGGCCACCAGGGACTCAGCTCTGACAGAATTAGGTTATTTGTGGATACACTGCCTTGCTAAAAGGCTGGCCAGCATTTTGCTTCCCACTGGGATCCCATGAAAAACAGCTGCTCTGCAGCCACCTGACCTGTGGATGCTCAGCTTCCGACAGCTTTAGAAAAAGAGCATGTCCAATCCCTCCAGGCAGCAACTGCAAGTCCCAGTCAAGTGTTTTCCTCTGCTGGCCTCTATCCAAAAGTAATTGCTTCATCCAGCTTTAGACCCTTTTCCCGTACCCGATCCAAACAGCCTTTCTCTCATGCCATAGCCTTCCAAAGTCTGTCCCTGGTTCACGAGCTTTCTTGGTACTTTGCTAACTGTTCTTCCAATTCATTGAATGCCTCTTACACCTCCCTGCTTCCTGCAGAGATGCATTTGTTTCCAGGCAGGTATCCGTTTCCTTTTGTCATTCAGCCAGCTCCAAACGCAGGCAGGTGAAAACTGCCAGCTGTGCTGGGTGTTGCCACTGTGCACAGGGAAAGGAGATGATCTCTGCTTTTGCCAGCTCCATCCTTGGATCTACCTCCCAAACGAGTCTGCCTTCAAACACCAAAAGACAACTCATCTGCTTCTTCTGGACTGAGAACTAAAGGCAACCCCACCACCACAAAGATCTTGACCACACCATTGTAAAACAGACACCACATGTATCCACTTGAATAACAAACACACCTCTTGGTGCTTGTGAAGACATCTAGTTATCACTGAGGTTATGGTCATTCACATCTCACTAAACATCCAACAACATTCACAAATGCTAGATGATTCACTGTCACCCCTCTAGCAGGGTGAATTTGTCAGAGATAAAGCACTGGGCTACATGGCCACTTTTAGTACCAGCTGACCTTACAGAAATTTGTTAAGATTGATTGTGTTTTCACACATTGAGAGGTACTGTAGCACTTTCCAGGTTCAAATCTAACTTGCCCTGGACTTTTGCAATGATTTCAGGGAGCTGGGATTCCTGAAGACCTCTCTTAGCAGTAAGGACTGAGGTGAAGAAGGCATTGAGCACATTGGCCTTTCCCACATGCTTTGCCCTGAGGTCCTCTGTTCCATCCATCAGCAGGCCCACATTTTCCTAGCCTTCTTTCAGCTCCCATTTTCTTGATTACAATGTTCTCCTGTTCACCTCACCCCAACTAATTTGACTGCCAACCTGAACTTCCAATTCTTTACTTGGTTATTGGTCATTCTCTCTACCTCATCTTTTTTGTGGTCTCCTGTTGAAACTGTGACTTTTTAGGCAGTGGCACTGCCAACCAATGTTCAACAGAGCTAGTCTTTGAGAGACAACAGTATTTTCACTTTTTGTTCAGGTTTCCAAAGATTTGGTCAATCACATACCATAGAACTAAAGGTGTACCTACAATCCAGTTCCAGTTTCTTTTGGAATTTGAGTCTCTGCATGCAAAACAAACACCTGATGGTTGCCCAAGTGTCAGGGCAATTCAGAAGATGAATATTGATAATCCTCAAATCTCAAAAGGGTTAGAAAACTTAGCACTAGCAAAAGCTCATTTTTTTTTTTTCATAAGAGATTTATTTCCAGTGGCTTCTTTTTACTTTAAAAAAATTAAATCAATAATAACTCATTGCATTTCAGGAACTTGACAGGCAGTGTAAAGCTATCTTTTTGGCAATTATCACTGAGTCCTATGCACTGCATCCAAGTGTTTAATGGTGAAACAAAACTTTCTCAGAACTCCATTTCAGCCTTCTCCCCCCCCATTGCAGTTTTCAGGCCCTTTTGTGCTTAGTTAGAAGTATTATAGGGCAAAAAATCTGTTTTAAATTGTTCCAGTTTAAAATTAGGAAATCTCTATCAGCCCAAACCAATAAGCACAGCATTTTTTTTTTGAAAGAAAAGCTTGCTTAGAGATCAACATGTTGAAAAACTTATCAATATTCTTTTGACATTAAAAAGGCATTATTCCCGCTATCCAGTAGTGGTGATTGCAACAGCATTTCCCACTGTTTGTGCAATACACAATCTAAAATTCTTATCAGGTGATAGCTGATCTGCTAACAGCATGAATTCTGAGAAGTGTTTGTTTTCTTATTTTTGAATACAAATTGCTTTTGATGACTTCCAGGGAACTGAGGAAAATAAATCAACCCACAGTTTCTCCACTCAATTAAACAAATAAAATAGAAAAATTAAAAAGTAAGCAAAGAGTGCATGGACAGATACACTGGTTATCAACCTTCATTTGAGATTCCCTATATAATTTGTTGAACTGAACTGCTGATTAACTTTAACAAATGTATTCATATCTCAAGAAAATAAAGAATGAACTGTCTCGAGGGCCAGGAAGAGCAGGAGAAGGTGGGTGAGTCATCTGAAAAAATCCATCATCCCAACAGCCTCTAAACAAGCACAGCTGAGCTGCACTGGTTGCACAGTATTGGAAAGGGATAACAAGTGCAGCCTGGGGCTGGGACTTACACTACGTTTATCTCCCAGGACAGGAACCAGCTCTATTATGAACACCCAGTTTCCTTTTGCCAGCCTAACATTTGCACTGTCCGTAATTTTAAAGGAATACATTTAAACACAGAGTTAGATATTTTTGTTCACAAATATTAAGCAAGAATAAATCTTTATCAGCCTTCTCCTAGTAATATGAAAGAGAAAATAAAACTCAGCAGAAGCCAATTTAATAAGCTGCTGGAGAAAAAGAACCCTATCATACACTGAAGTTTCTAAACCATCTATTATAACAGCTGTTCGATGAAAGACAGCTATTCAAAATAATTTTGTTTCTTCCAAGGATAACAGAATATGTAGCCATTTTTCTAAACTGTGAATTTATATTAAGATCCCTCTACTGTCTGCCAAAATATGTTAAGCACGTTGGAGAAGAGTTCTGTTCTAACCAGTCTTCCAGGTAACACTGAATGACTTAACCCGAGCCTTTCCAAAGGGGGCCTAAAAGGCCCATATGAAATATCACAGCAGGAAACAAAACAACCAACCAACCAAAGCAAATCCAAACCTTAGCCAACAGTGAATTTGGGAAATAACTCAGATCCCAGATTCCTAGATTAAGTCCATCTAACAAGTAAACATGAAAATCCGATGCCTTGAAAAGATGAGGAACGGAAAGAAAATGCAACAACCGCAATTCTGCAAAACGCAACCACGTGAGAAGCAAGAACTCGTAGCTCTTGACACAGTTGCCCACCAGCTACCAGAGGCACAAGAGTCCCTAAAAGAGTCTGGTTCTTCCCTACTGATGCTGAAAGTTACGAGGCAAAGATGCTTGTTCCCTCAGAAACACAGCTTCCAGAGAAGAAATATTCTCAAACCCCTAAAATGCTGCTAAGAGGAAGCAATGAGAAGCCTTAACTGAACCATTTTTCCTTAAAAGTATCTTTATCCCAGAGAATGTTTATTCCCCAAATACAGAAGAGTAGAATAGCTATACTGCTGCAAAAGGCAAGACATTCACTGCCCAAGCCACTCGTTTAAATGAATGCCTTAACTTCCTTTAACTCTATAAGCACGATCCATTTGCTTTAAGTTAGGTAACCTTTTTTTTTAGTACCAAACTGACTAGTTTTGATGGATTTTTTTTCCATTTCAGTAGGATTTTGGAAAACTTTAAATTTAGAAATTTTTTTCTACCTCACCTCCTCTCCCTTTTTTTGAAAAATTACTCTCAAATGCAATGGCATACATAATTCCTCAGTTTGATTTTCAGGTTTCTCCTGGATCTTTCTTCTCTCCATTTTAAAACCCTTTTTCCTCTGAAGATGTCGAGCAGCATAATCCAAGTATATCCAATTTTATTTTGCCGTTCTAGATTTCCAGAGTTCCAAGAGTAATAAAAAATTAAATTTAAAAAAAAAAAGCAACCCTCCTCCTCAACCAATCATAATTAAAGACTTTAGCAGAAAAAAAATATATTAAATTTCTCCTGCATAGATTAATAAACACATCCTCGTTCTGAACCGTGCAGTGGTAACTTAGATATTACAGAATTTTTCTGCACAGGAACTGGCATCAACATACTTCTGGAGTATGAGGAAGAAAGGCAATTTCTTTCCCAGACTGATTCTCGGTACGTTCTCCAAATTCAGCAGGATTCCCTCCACTGTCTGGCACAGTATGTAGAAAGTAACAATAAAGTAGAACATACCCAGAGTATGAGAATTAGTCACCATCAGAAATAATTTCACCACTTCTGGGTTGTTGTTCCCAAAGAACACAGGACAGCAAAACAGGCACCTCTCCCCTTAGAGTACTGGCAATAGTAACTACTCTTGAGGGAAAAGTCAGTGACCCAAAGAATAACAATGTGTTAAACTGTGTTAAATTCACGTCACAAATGACTGAGCTGCCAGACAGCAACTTTGCAAGTTCCCATATAGGTAGAGATGACCAATATGCTTTAACACGAGGGCTCTCTCCTTCGACTATTCATAGGCAGATTTAAAAAAGCACAGACCATGCACCATACTATGTTATCCTTCAATCATTTTATGCTTATAAAGAAGTCCAGTTGTACACTCAGCAGATAAGTCACTTCCCATTCCCAGTCCTCAAACTTCTCTTTTTTCTAAAGTACTTGCCTGTAGCTACCACATGGTGGTATCCATGCTAACAGTTTTTCCTATATTATAATGAAGTTAATACCTAAATTACTTCCATGGATCTTTTTGGATGGATAAGGAGACGCCATTTTAGTTAAATGAGAAGAGAGGAATGCTAACTTTCCTCGTCAATACAGATCTGGGGCTGGTGCAATTCTGACACGACTTCTGGCAACCTAAGTGCTGAGGGAAAGATCCAAGCAACAACCCATTAAAGCCTTTTCCTTGGAAGAAACTGGCATTTTCCTTCTTTGTTTTCTCAGTGCAGCAATTATTACTCTGATATCTCCTCTAAAAGCATGGCTTTCATAGCTTTGCTCCATAAAGAATGGAAAGAACACTTGTATTTTAAACTCTAAGAAAATAGTTAAGGTAAGAATTAATGATTTTGCTCAAATAATTTCAGCAATTGCAAAAATCATGACAGTAATTCAACTGACATCAAAAGCATCATACATAAAGCAATGCTTAGAACACTGTAGATTATTTGCACAAGTAATTTATTTACATCAAATCAATATTCAAAGAAAACTTCCAGTCATGAAAGATGCACGCTTAGAGTTAAGAACATAAACCATAATGTTAATTAAAGAGGTTGATTATTTGTATTATCAAAAACAGACCTCAGAAAGAGAACTTGCTGTCTTCTGCGTTGCTCTCTCATGTGGGTGAAATAATTGTGCATGAAATAAAAATATAAGAGCCACCTGCACTCCAGAACACAAGTATGAGCAGTGATAGTTAAAAACAACCCTTAATAATTTCATTATTAGAACACCCTCTTGCATTTACCTTGCTTTCATGTTGAATAGAAAGGCCATTTTAAGTTACACTGGCTTTTGAAGAATAATAGGAACAGAAAAAAAAACAGTTATCAAGATGGATTCAGAAAGAGTGGAAGAGGCTAATAAAAACTCTCCAGTACAATGGAAAAGTAAGCATCTTTCCAGAGTGAAAAATGCCTTGAAAATAAATACAAAGGGACTTGCTCTTTTGCAAAGTACTTCAATAAAATATATAACAGATTGTACCAATTGGAATTTTAAATACAACAAATGTTCCCCTGAAGTGTGCTTATAAACCATAATTATATATCCTTGCCAAGTTGTATTGAGAAAGAAAAATTAAAAAGTCTCCTAGGAAGCAGTTAACCATCAAATTCTTTATAGTTTTTAGGCTGTGGAAATCTTTTATGGACTACATTCCACTGTTATCAGGCAATAGCAGTATGGTATAGTCTAGTGACAATGAATCTGAAGCCAACTGGTTCATAGACAGGTGTTAGAAGTAAGCATAAACATCACACTGCACCATTAGTTATTCTAATTAGCATTGTATTTCAGATTAACTTCATTTTTAGCATTTTCTTAGGGTGCTTTTTCTGTTTTTAACAAAACACTAATGAGCCAATACCTCCTGCAACTTTTCTGAACCATACCCTCCAGAGGTGCCTCAAGTTCCCAGACTCAGCAGGTTTGGCAGAGTGAATTCCAGTAGTGCCAAAAAAAGCAGAAAATTTGGGGTTTTAAAACACCATATTTAAAAAAAACCTGCAACAACAAAAAAAACCACCTCCCAAACGAAACAAAACAAAAAAAAAAACCACAAAACCTCAGGAGTTTCAACTTTCCACTTGAGATTGGGAAATGACAGTAGCAGAAGAGAAAGCTTTCTGGGGCTTTAGGAAGCCAGTGATCTGATACACTCCATGCTGATGCCTTTGACAGACGATTATTGGCACATCACACATTTCCAAGGCCACCACCTCAGAAAAATGAAACACTTTATTCGAAATTTTTGTCTTATAACTAAATAGAGCACAATGCCTGGAACAAACAGCGCTCCATCTGTTTTCTTCTTCATCTCACAAACCATTGAGGAGACAAAATGATTGAATTGCCCACACCACCTTCAAGAAACACCTTTCCTTCCATTCTGGCAGCAGCAGAAGCAGCCAGTTTTAACCCCCTCCATTTGATGAGCCACCGTGTTCCCCCAGGTAAATGGGCTGCACACCAACAGGGGCACTGCACAGGGCTCAATTGAAGGAGAAAAGCTTTCAAAACCTGTGGCTAACTCTGCATTGATTTCCAAGTAATAGTTTCACGCAGCAGAAGCCTCAGCAGGTGCCGAACAAACATCTTGGAAATGCACAGTGTCTAAAATGCTTTCTGGAAAATCAAAGGGAAGAGCAATGCAGCCTGGCCTTGGAATTTATGGACAGAAACCAGCAAAGTCTGGAAATTTTCCCTTTGTCATCCATTACACTCAGCAGCCTCGCCAACACCAAGTGCTGCACCCATCCACACCAAGCCTCTTTCTCAGAACCAACACTGTATAAAAGTTTAAAAGGGCAGTGGGGAGAAGTGAGAAGAAGCAGCAAAGCCATCCTGAAAAAACAGAGGAACCTTTGCAGAACTGACACTCAGCTGAACTAACTCAAACTGAGCCTTCTAAAACTGCTGACTCAGCCTGCCCCCACACATTGTTCTCTCAACTTGATTTTTACTTTTCTGAGTAGAAAAAGAACACGTGGACTCTATAATTACCCTGAGACTCTACTTCTCCCACCAGTGACTTTTGAGATAAACACCTGAGATTTTAGGGTTTATTTATTTATTAGTAAATCTAAGTCATTTGAAATACCAGGTGTCCCTCCTCCTCCCTATTCTGTAAGCACTATGACAGAAAGAAAAAGATCACCATCTCGCCTTTGGCCCATGCTGTGGGGAGTCCTGAACAGAGGCAGATGCCAACTTTCTGTCCCTCTGACACCTTTCAGGGCTCCTCTCCCGTAGTCAGCTCTGAAGGCAGACTCTGTGTGCAGCTCCTCTCAGAGGAAGAGAGTTCAAGAGCCCTACTAAAGTCTTCAGTTCACAGGGGAAATTCAGCAAAACTGGACTAAATCTACAGAATCTGAAACTTGAAAAACCACTGCTGCGTATTTTTGCATTTATTATCTTTCTTACACTTTTGTCTTGAAGCAATGCACACGATTTTTTTTACAGAGAGCCACACCAGCAAGCAATTTTCTTTTTAACACATTTTACTTGAATTTATAACTAACTGTGTCATCTCCCAGTGCTCATCCTTGTGTGAGGCATATAGAAAACCTTCACTGGGTACCACACAAAAATATCTACCAGCCATACCTAAAAGCAATAACAAAAAGGGTTACCTTATTCTTTTATCTTCAACTTTTTTCAAATATTCATCTCTCTTCAGTACTCCCAATATTGTTTCCCTCTCGTGTTCCAACAAAAATGACAAATTGATGATCTCCAAGTGCTTCGTCATGATCCTTCAACAGTCACTCTATCAATCACCACTTTTCCCAATCAATTCTTCCAGGAATTTATTTGCACAAGTCCAAAGGCACGTTTGTGTCAGCGTTACAACATCCACACAGTCAAGAGGTATTATGAAAAATGCTTCTTTAAATTAAACAAGTGGCAAGATTGTATTGCTTTTCCTTCCAACTACACAAGGAATAAGAGTTTCTCCATTGTTTCTTCCTCGAGAAAGCCACTCATTTTCCTGGTTATTGAATGCCCTTGGGTCCTGGCTGATGCTCAGTGCAGGCCTTCAGACTGCATCCACAAGCAGCTACAGAATCATCTTCCTGAAAAATTGAAGTTTGGAGCCACAAAATCGCTGGGGATATTTGTTTCAAAATACCTGAAAGTCAAAACAAACATGTCTGGGTGATTTTGAAATTACCATCAGAGTCTTGATTTGACAAAGGCTAAATCTGGTAATGGTTTGGAAGCCACAGAAGAATGGCCTGCAGACTTACCAGATTATCTCAGGGGCTATTTATACACAACTGACATAAAACTATTTTCTCTTTTTTTTTCCTAAGAGAACAGTATCAAATCTTGTTGTTTCTACTATACAGATCCAACTATCAATGTCACTTTCATCATGTAAGAAAACAGGACAGGAAGGTGGTACTCAAACTGAAAGCACACAGCCAGTCAATGCAAGGCAGAAGTGCAAGTCAGGATTGCCAGCTATGAGCTTCCTGTTACTGAAAACTGGGAAACAAGCAAACCATCGACAACAACTGCTGGTTAGATTGCTATCTTAGACATATAAAAGCTGAGTAATAAAAACACACATTGAAAAAAAATTACTTTTATTCTCTGCATTTATTTTAATAGGAAAAAAACCCCCAAACCAACAACACTGGACCATTAAGTTTGTTCTTGAATTCTTGAAAAAGGTGTTTCTATTCATACTGTAAGACCAAATTACTTGTAAGCAAAAGAAAGAAAACCAACATGTGAACTGTTCTTTGTTACTATCAAGAAGGTCAGGCTCTTCCTTGAACTGCCTAGAAAAATGTCTGGTGAAAACAGTACTTTGAACCCAACCAGATCCTAACATGAGCAGACAAGGGATGATGAGACACTTGCATAAAACTCACACAGCCAAGTTCTGCGGGCAGAGAATTAGCTCATTGCTGGGCTGGGCAAGGTGCTCCCAACTTCTCTTTGCTGATTTTCCTTGCAGGGGTGGCACAGGTGACATACAGCATTATTCTGACAGGCATTTATTATTTTTAACTGGGAAAAAGGCACCAAGTTTTATCGAAAAAAAAAGCCAAGCGGTAAAGGGGAAAGATTGAGCGAAACCATTAGAAATTCAGAACAACAAAAGTGTTAAAGATGGTCCCTGACAGCGCCATTATTGTGTTGATGATGTGCTACAGGGTAACCAGGGTTCTTGCAGAAACACAGGGCAGTGGTACGACAAGCAGGCTGCCAAGAACACTTTATCTCGTGAGATATATTCTGGCACTGGGAATTCAGAGAAGAGAAAAACTGCTTCATAAGGTTAACTTGACATGTGGCCATTTTTTCTCAGCTTTTCTTTTAACTCTAAAGAGGTTAGTACTCCTACAAGACCATACAAAAGCCTCAGATATTCCCTTTGACTAAGCATATTGCTGATCCTTGAATGTCCTGGGAGATTTTTCTCTCACTACAGAAGGGCACACATGAAATCCAAAATTACTAAGGCCATAATTGGGAATCCAGTTATTTCATTTGCCAGTTGGAACAAATACACAAGACCCCAGAGCAGAACAAAGCACTGGTAAGAGTGATGAGATCACAAACTGTCAGATAAGTCAGACTCAAAATTTCAGAGTGCTGTTTACTCCTGTGCCGGATGTAAATCAGCTGAAAGATCATTCCATTAAGTTTCTTACAGGGAAAAAATCATAAACCGCAGTGGTCTATCCAACAAAAGCCTGGTATCTTGTACTGAATTACGGTGGGTTATGTGAATCTTGAATAGAAATCATCATGGTCTTGTTTGTAAAGACAACACTCTATGCCAGAGTTTGCAATATAAAGAGTAATGCAGAGCATTATGAAGTTTACCAGATGAACAGATAGACATAAACTACATTCATGCTACTCATATTAACAGAAATATGTTTCTAGTAGATCCTATACTTAAATTCTTACATGAATGGCTATAATCAACTGAAGTTGAATTCTATTCACAATGGTTTGTGTGGCTTTCTTTCTATTTTTTATTGAATTTATCCTTCAGTCCCATCTATGACAAAATTTAGTGTGTTTTAACTGTCCTTATCATCTAACAGAGGGATTTGGCAATTTTCAGGAAATAGAATTTTGCCTGCTTATGTGCTCAACCAATTCTATGTAGATTAAAATACATCGTCAATCAGCAACAATATTCTCTTAAAGAACCAGAATTGGCAGCGTGTTTAATGATCTGTTACTCAGTATTAGCAAGACATAAACCCCACCAATGACTGTCTTAAAAAGCAGCATCCTCCAATTTCCCTTTTTTCTTTGGGAAGGGGAACAGCTCCAGCTCATCAAGCACTTCAGCAATAGAGGTTTGTGTTCGTAACAGACCTGATGCTGAAACAGCCCAGGTTTCCTCTCTGCCAGCTGTCCAACATACATGTACCTATCAGCTAATTGACATTAAGATTCAGACTCCCCTCACCTTCCAGATTTTCTTCTGCACTATGAAATTGCCACTCAAAAATAAGATCTCCTAACCAGACACTACCTATCCACTGACGCTTTAGCAAATATCTCAAAAGAAGCTGCTTCCTTCTAAACCTGGTTACACTCATGACCTCTGCCTAGGTAATATTCTCTACCCCAAGCCAACTCAAGTACTGGCAGCAGTCAACTTTGCATAAACCAGGTTTTCCCGATTGTTTTATAATTCTTTGACAATGTTACCCTTGCCAGGCTAACTTTTAGGACTGAAGATACTGCAGATATCTTCACCCTGCATGAAACAGATCTAGTAAAAAAACCCTTTTCCCCGCATCCTACATCACCCCTGCCTAATTAAACAAATTCTGTGTTGAAACTCCAAAGACACTGCTGTCATTCTGCCTTGAGCTGGTACAAGATGCACCAAAACACCCCCCACCTCACAGCAGGAGAGCGTCTGGTTTGGCCCCCTACCTTTTGGGGTAAGTGGAGGGCATTTCTGTTGCACATGGAGTTGTTAAACAAGGGAACAGCGACAGCACAACCAGCAGCAACACTTGCTCTATAGGAAAGGAGACTAATAAGTAAAGAGACACTGTTTTTAATAATCTACCACTTAAGACTTCCCTGCTTTAGACAACACATTATTAGAGACAAGTCTTAATCTAAAATACAGGTCTGAACAGGAAAATTTGCTCTTCTCCTTTCCTGCGCTACTTTTGCTCTCTCTCTAAATGGTCCAGAATAAATTAGCTGACAAGAGCTGAATCATGAATCAACATAGGGTTGCAAAAGAAAAACCAGCCAGCCAGCTTTTAGAAAGTGACAATGCTCCTTTTAACAGACTTGTGATGTTTTATTAAGCAGCCCTGGGGGTGATTAGGAAATGTAGTTGTTTTCATGCTAAAGTGAGTGAAGATTTCACAAAACAGAGCATTTGAGGAGCACTAAAATGTGAATTAGGACACTGGGAAAGCAACCTCCCCCTAAAAGGATGGGCTTTGTTCTAATCTACATTCAGTATATAGGCAGAACATTAATTTTTTAAGTCAGAGTAAAGCAGTGGTTTTGATATTGGACTTGCAGAGGAAGGAGCCACTTCATTCATTCCTCCTTCAGTGTGACACAATCCCAAGGCTGTATGTAAGTGAGCCTCTCGAGTAGGTGGCTGTTTTCCTTTGCCTCCTGGGAAGGGTAGAAGAAATGCTCATTGTGACTGTCCCCACGATTTTCCCACTTCTCTTACCCCCATAGAAATGTATTTCTAGAACGGAGTTTTCCTCTCTGAAGCGATTGTTGGGGCAAGATACATTAGAATTAACAGGCACTTATTAGCATAGGACAGCAAAACTAGACAAAAATGAATAAAAAGGTGCAGTTTATCCTGCAAGAAACTGCATCCACTGCACACAGGTACCATGTCTATCCAGAGAGCACTTGCTCACCCTCGCTAGACAAAAGAATTGATTAATGCTTGTTTAAAAACAAACAACAAAAAAAAAGCCAGGAAAAAAAAGCATTACAGTGTGGAAGAACGTGCCATTTGTTTTTGCTAACTCTAGCAGCACAGCTGCTAGTGACAATCAGAAACACAGCACCCCTAAAACTGAATGTCCCTGAGGGACTTTAGTTCAGAGCCACAGGAGTTATGGAGAATCCACTGCAATGAGTGATGTTTGCAGTTATCACAGGCACGGTGATCACCAGTGTTACTGCCACGGGCATCCTCCCGAGCCCAGCAAGGGAACAGTCATCTGCACTCCACAATGCTTTTGCTTCCTCTCTCCCCCACCTTCCTGGGGAGGAGGAGAAGAATCCTGCCCTCAAGAGACAAAGCTGAAAGGAAGAAAGATGAAGGGAGAGGAATTATCCTCTTTTCTTCAATGGCTCTGTCATCAAATGCCTGATGCAAGGAATTGCTCCCACGGCTGAACCATTATGTTTACTTAGCTGGAAGCCAGGACATGGAACAATTTAGTGACTCAGCAACAGAGGCAACATTCTCCACGTGCATTGACTGCAGTGGTACAGGAACCACAGCATTGCTTCACATTGCTTGAGTGATAGAGCCTTCACCTACTCCTGGCGGGAAATTCTTTGCCAGCAGAGAAATGTTGTTTGCACTACACATATTTACTAGCATGGGTGTATTTAGGATAGGCACAAACTGTATTTTCATACTGGTAAGGAGATTCCTACCAAGAGTAGCCGAAAGCAGCATGGTGTGGTGGCTGTAATTGACTTTTGCCACTCGAGAGGCTGACATTCATCATCTCTTGAAAAGGCACCAATCTCTGCTTGAACCAAAGCTGCATGAGGCACAACAGCCTAGTTGGAAACTCTGCAGGAACAAGATTAATGGCACTGCTGCCTCTTCCACATGCTTCAGGAAGCCCCAGTTCCCACCTCCCAGCTCAGTGCTGGCACTACATATCACAGCATGCTGAATCTAAATCCAATGCACACAGCTCTGACACTCAAATGAAAAGAGGCACATTTCAAATACATGCTGCTTAAAACACACAAATCCTATGTATCCTGAGGTCATTCACATGAGGGTCTGAGGTAAAATTCAAAACTAAGATGGCATCAACAGGTAACCACCAAAACGTGATCCATGCTCACAGTTGCTTTTCTTTTTTCTGAGCCTCACAGCTGGATGCAAGCTGATGATGGGGGAAGAAAGGGAAGGGCTGCCCATATTAATTCTAATAAAAGGCAGAAAGACAGAAAAATGCACAAATGTAAAGCTTACCATGCTGAGACTGTAGCAGCCAACCTGGTTTCTCCTCCTGTTCTCACTTGGGCATGCTGCTTGCAGAATGCCATGAACAGGAGCAAGAAAAACCAGCTTCACTTCCCAGCAATGTGTTTGCAGAGGGCACACACCCAAGTAAGCAAATGAAGTGTAAGGAGGTACTAAAGCACCAGGAAATGCTTGTTGCACAAAATCAACAGATTTGTAAGGTGAGAAAGAGAGAGTCAAGACACTGAAATCAAGCGGCGAGAAAGGAAAACCAAACCACACTTGTTGAATGTGACCTTGGTTAATTGCACGTGGATTAGACTGAGTGAGAGCTCTAGTCAGTATTACAATGCAAATAGTAAGAACATTCTTTGGTTAAGAACTTCAAAGATGTTTAGATATGAGCTGGAAGATATATGAACTGTCAAGTCATGTATTGCATTAAAGAAAGGATCATGTATGAGTGACAGCAACATTGTTTGAAGAGTCCTTAAAAGCACGTACAAATTGGTATCAGTGCACTGTAACAGACACAGGCTGAGAGAAAAGCTGAAAATATGGTCCCTTAAGTCTACTTCTTTCTAAGTCGTGTGGTATAAGTGTGTTTGACTTCAGAGTAATTAGGAAAACTCAGATTCATTAATCAAACAAACCCAATGGAATCAGAAGCAGTTCATTCTTTGGGTCGGGCACGATTCCAGCTGTCTGGTAAGGTCTTGGCAAAGCTGTCATGTACCTACGTACGGGACCGCAGATCTCTCTCCAACCACAGTCACTGCCTGTGAGCTATATCTAATTTCTACAATTACTGTAATAACATTTCAAAACCAAAATCATAAGTGTTTAAAGGCTAAAGCAATAATGTTAAAGCTCATTAAGTCTGCGAAGTAGACTTTGCTGTGTAAGAAAGCAGTAAATTAACTTGCCTGATTGTACAAATAAGAGAGCTAGGACTAAGCTCAGCACTGACAGCCTGAGCATTTATTAAACACTGCTCCTTCTACAGGTCTCCCTCTTCTTGTTTTTCAGCCCTTATAAAAACCTTCAAGTAACACACACAAAAAAAGTATTTAAAAAAAATTACATTTTTCTGTTTCCTTGCTGTAGAAATTGAGGCTCATGCAGCTGCCCAGTGAGGTTACAAACCTCAGAAACAGGGATCAGCATTGCTCAGTGAAAGTTCCCTGTGGAGACACTGCTGGCTGCCACCCCAGCATCCTTGGCTTATTTTCCAAGAGCACTGCACTGGGAAAAGGCAGTGTGCTTGCAGGAAAGGGGTCAAGTGCAGAACAGACCAGAGGTAGAGAGCACACCAGGCAGTTCACTTGTGAACACAAGCCCATGCTCCCCAGAGATCCTCCTACAAAACAATAAAATGAAAGAATTTAATCCCTTCAGTGATGCTTTGGAATAAATGAATATATAACAATGTTCTCTATATTTAGAGAAGATTTGGAGGAATCTGTCATGTTTTAGGCAATATACTTACAAACAGGAGGGAAGGAGTGGGAAGAAAGATGCAATAGGGTGGCAACCTTTTTCTTTTGTTTTGCTCAGCATTGGGTAAACATGGTTCACTTTCCTGGCTGAGCATTTAGCCAGAAAAGGTGACACTTCCCAGGGTAAGAATGGAAAGAAAATTCAATGCATCAGTTTGCAAAATTAAAGAAACCAAGCAGATCTGAATCAGGGAATGAATGAGAGAAAAATAGTTTTGCTATTGTTAAGCAAATAACATCTGTGCAATGTTAAATCAGCCATGAAAATATGACTTAGGGCTTGAGTCATCTCAGTCTTATTGCTTAGTCACAGCATCCATGAAGGCACCAATTCATTCAGCACTGAACTTTACTTTAATATGTTTAAGTTAATCCCTGTGTCTCTATATTTTCTGTGATGAAATGGAAAAAAAAGCAGTGAACTAAGGCCTAGAATAGAACGGATTTATACACAGGTGTAAAACAAGTTCTAGTACCCACCTCACGTACGGTTTGCTTAATGCCTGCATAAATTATGAATTTAACCAAGTCTCATGGTTATGAAATTTAACTAAGACAAGTTAAAGGAAGTTTATCAGTTCTTTGCTTTTAAAAATTTGTAGCACTCTCTCCTGACATTAACATGGACATGGTATTTGGGAGCAAGAAATCACTTCTTGACTCGGAATTCTTTTAGAAATAGAAAGCAAGTACTATGCCAGCAAGTTTCCTAACTCTTCTTTCTAACTTCTAGCATTTCTTGTAATACCTACACAATCTAGGAGTAGTTAAATTGATATATATTATGTCATGATTGCGTTTGGCACCAGGATGCACAGGACAGGAATGAAGTAGCACACCCAGGACACCCAAAGCCACTCTCCTCTCCATTACTGGTCAGATCTGGTCACAACATTCTTCATCCTCTTTAAATTCCCTTTCTCCTCTTCACTGTGACTTGAGGCTGCAGCCACCATTCTGTGTTATGAGATCCCTGGGGCAGTGGTCTGTACTGCAGCACTATTACAGGAAACTCCATCTGACATGAAGTAGAAAATGCATGGGAATACAAGAGGACTGTTTTCATTACTTAGTAAGACTCTCATAAAAAAGTATCTGTTCCTTTTAACTGCAGCAAGTGATTGACTGAAATATCAGTAGGTTTACTTGATTTTTCCCCAGTGGAATTTTCTTACCAGAAAACACCAGCAGGTATGTCATACAGAAATGGATGAGGGTTCTTCAAAAATACAACAGAAATCTATTTGTATCTTCAAATTCAAATGCTTTCACTAATTTGCTGGACTAAGAGTACTCCAAAGAAAGTGCCTTAGCTTCATCAAATATTTCATTTCACAGAACAGCTCATGACTCATCTGAGGTTTAGTCCACTTGAACAAATCTATCATTGACTTTGCTTTCTTCATGAACGAGCCAAAATTAAACTGTCTCTGAGCTCAGCAAGAGGGTTGCAGGAAGGCTGCTGAAGATCTGCTGCCAGGCTGCAGAGTGAGAGAACTATCACCTGGAAGAAGAGACATTTGGGAAGGCATCCACCAAGGCAGTGAAACCTGATCTGGTCTTGGGGAGAAGGAAATACAGACCTTGAGTGTGAGTGCTTTGAATGAGGAAATGTGCATGTGGTGTGTGTGTGCAGGAGATGAGAAATCCATTCCTCCATCATTCCAGCCTGATTGATGCCAAGTGCTCATTTGCCCTTCTGCTACAACAGTGCGGTGTAGTAACTCTCATTTTCCACTCTTCTTGATAATGACTTTCTATTTGATTTAATAAAGCAACTGGATTTGGATTTTAATGAAAAGAACTAAGTTGGATTTCCATGCATAGCAAAGGTATCTAATCATATATAATATGACTTCTCTCTATAGAGGTTTGGCGTATCTTTAGGAGATTCACCTGCACAAGGTGGGGGGTGGGTTGGGGGGTTTGTGGTTGTTGGACTCGGTGAACTTTAAAGGTTCCTTCTAATTCAAACCCTGATTCTGTATTCTACGATCTCTCTTATTTATTCTGACCTAATCGTTCCAGTCCCTCTCTATAAGCTACAGAGAGAAATAGACATTTCCAGGGCATGACTCACCTCATCTTCAGAGGAAGATTTGAAAAAGGTCAGAGAAGCCCTTGTCTGGTAGCATCCATTTCCCTCCACTGACTGTGAAGGGGATGAAGCACGACTACCTCGAACGCAGGCATGCAAAACGTGTGAGCAAATGTGTCCTACTTCTCATTCCCAGCACAAAATGGGCTGTTCACAAGGACACTTGTCCAGAAACCTGCCAGAGGATATAAACAGCTTAATCAGAAAGTGGGATGAGCTTGAAGTGTTACCTTGTTTTGTTTTCCATTAAATACAATGCTACAATGTTTTTCTCTACAAACAGCACGTAAAGTGAACCGGTTTCTTACATCTTGCCACGAAATGCATCAGTGTGTTGCACCAAAGTGTCTGCCTCAAAATAAACACGATTGGAAAGTTTGTATATATAAGCATATTAGTTTCCAAAATTCTTGTGGCAAGCAGGAAAAAAAACCCCAAAAATTTAGTTAGAAAATGTAACGTCTCAGGTTACACTGCTGTCTGTCTGTAGTCTGGGTTGTGTATCAGCTACCAGAGCTCCGACGATCCCTTTCAGAGGGGCAAAGACGTAGTGGAATACCTGGAGTCTTCCCTCTGCTTCTCAAGGTGAGATTTGTAACGTGATGTCTATCCAGGACAGCTGAAAGCAATAGGAGATGGTCTGTGGGGAGCAGCCATGCATGACTTATGACTGAGGAGCAGAAGTTAGATCATTGAGAAAAGCATTGGACTCTGCTGTTGGATCTTCTAGGACTCTGATGAATCCACTGAGCAATTTCAGCAAAACCCTATATGGACTGTCTGCCAGCAGCATGCACAGGATCAGCATCCTTTTTCACACACTGTATGACAAACAAAAGTGACAGATTCCTCTGAAAATACTGTTAATCAAACCAGAGAAACATCTGGGATGGCTTTCGTTGTCATTTTAAAACTCCTTGCCCTCTCAGTGCAGCCCATCCAGTGCCTCAGATGGATCTCTCCTGAGCAAAGGCCATGCAGCTGAAGCTGCCAGTGCAGAACAGACTCTCTGGCTTCTGTCTGGTTTGCACAAAAAGCAACCACAATCTCTGACAGTGGTCAGCAAGTAGCCATGGACAGGGATGGAGGAGTGAGGTTCAAAGCTGCATAATGGACCACAGTGTGAGAAGTGCTCCAAACTAGAAGGAACTGCTAAGGATTACTTTATAGAACATGACAGAAGATAGTAGGTTTCCATTGCAGAAATACCTTGTGAAACCTGAGGCCTCAACCACTCTTTGTCAGCAACCTGAATTGTTCAATCATAAACACTACCTGATATTCACTATACTATGATCTTTTATGCTAGCTATAAGAAAAGGATTATAAGCTTTCTCATCCATCCTTCTGGCCATGACCTGGTAAGGCAATTCCATAATATAATATTAGTGGGTGCTGTACAAACAGCAGGAAGATACAGAAGCTCTCAAGAAGCAGCTCCTACTCTGACACAGAAACACCTATAATCATGTCTCTTCACTACAGATTCCCTTTGTTACCATACTTGATACCTCTCTCCCTCTCTCCAACTAGATGTGTAATTCCAGTGGCACTAGAAGCAAAAGAGTTCAAGAATCTGGAAGTGAACTTCCAGACTGTTTGCCCATCCCAGGGCTACTCTTCCAAGTTTTTGGAAGAGCAGGTGGTGGGCACAGGCAACATCTTACTGGGACTCCAGCTTTTAGGTGAAAGGGCAAAAGAGAAATTATTCTGGAGAAAGACTGCACAGAGCTGCATTCACAGGATATTAATCACAACTTGACCTTTCTGCAGCATCCTTCTGCCTCCTTTAGGCCAAAATTTACTGCAGTTATCTGCATAATAAGTGTTTCAGCCTTTTGATTGCATTTGCAATACAGACAGCTTATGCCACTTGAAATGATACCAAAATTTATCCTTGTGTGAGCGTCAAACTACTCACTGGTCAGGGTTTGAGACAGAAAGCACAGTGAATGCACGCTTGCAGTAGGAAATCTATGAAAAATCTTGCAGAAAAGGACAAATCATCTCTGAGATGGTCCAGTGTACACAGAGTAGGCAGCCAAAGTCTGCCAGCGTGGAAGGGATGGTGGCCCCATGTGCTCACCTGCAGAGAACATCTTCACAATTGCAGGGACATAGTCGGGAGCTGTTAGTAGTGGTGTCTCTTGCCACTGGTGCTGCTTCTTGCTACCCCACAGCAGTCAGCCCATCACAGCCCGACCTGTAAAGCCAACTTCCTCATCTACCAATACAGGCTTTAATAGTTAAGGATATATTTATGGAAGCCTGGTTAATAATTTATCAGTGTGAATAGACTTACACTTTTTCCAGTGATCAAATGCTAGATATCCATATTCCACAGCTGAGCATTTCTCTTTACATATCATGTGCAGCAACTATAGTTTAATAAATGCCTTCAGGGAGTACATAGGAGTGATAAGGACAGTTTTAGCTTGCAACTATTGAAAGGTTAACAAGATTTATCTATTCAATCACTGACTCACTCAGTGTGTGGAGATTTGGGGAAGGTTTTGTTATTTTCCCCACACAAGTATATCAGCTTGCTGTTCCATGCAACTCATTCTCTCAGCCTAGCAGGCACTCTCAAAAGGATTCGTAAGTGCAACTTGTCGGGGGCAGATTACCTTATCTTCCAAAATAATCTGGACAAAAATGCTTCCTTACATGATAAACCAAAATGGTTTCTCTGAGGAAGAGAAAAAGACTAATTCTTTTTGTTGTGATTTATTCCAGTAATAGATCAAGGGATCTTTCCAGTCGGTTGGTTTTGGAACACCACTCACCAGCGAACGCTGCCCTGTGTTCCTGCAGGCAGCCCACTGGGGACTGATAACCACTTGGGTCCCCTCAGAGACTGCAGAGGAAGAACCCATTAGGACTGGAAGTCTGTTATTTTATGACAAAAGAATAAACCTCCCCAACTTTAAAAAAGCCCATGGTTTTGACTCCATGTCTTTACTCTTTCCTTTAAGATTACTGCCAACCAGCAAGCTCAAACACACTTTTCCTCTTTAATTTAAAGCCCCTAAAGGAATGTTACTGGAAACCAGAAAAAATAAACACAAACAGAAAAGACATCTTAACAAAAACACTTTCTGATCATCCTAAGTTAATATTCTGTAATAACTCCTACCTTTACCACTTGTGAATATCAGTAACATTATTCCAAACCTCAGCAATTAAGTTTGTGTTCGTGTGTGCACAACCCCCCTAAGCAATTGTTGCTATATCCTGAACTATATTCCTGGAATTCTTCAGGAAACAAAACAAAACCCATAAGTAATAAAGTCTTAGGCACAGCCTTTGGTGCTACAACAGACTTTCAACTGCTCAACTCCTTAAAAATATGTCAATTTTTAATCCACTCTCTTGGCAATATGAAAAAGTTTTAAAAATACACAATCACAAATTTTGCTTTCCACAGGATTTCTGTTCCATTCGACACACAGGAAAGATAATAGCAAGGCAGCTGCCCAAAGCTTCTTCCAAGTTTCACCATGTCATACATCCCATGTTTCATTTGTGGCACATTTTCTTAACCCTGAATACAGAATTAATAGAAAACTCGAGCTCTTTTATCACACTTGTATACATGTATCCAAGAATCTTGCACTGATCTCTATATAACATTTTTGATATATTAGTTTTTTGTTAGAAAATCAAAATCCTGGAAGTTAATGACACAACAGGAAGGGAAACACTTTGGTAATTAAAATATCTTGATTGCTGGATACTCCAGTTACAGGCAGACTGATTTTTCAAGTATGCTGAGTATCCATGATCCCATAGGATTTTCAAAAGACTTATGGACACCCAGGAGCTTTGAGTGTCAGCATCTTAAGTACAAAATATTTCACCTTGTTATAGGGAACAGAAACCCTTCACTCATCATCTTTCATTTTAAAGGCTTCTTCCTCCAAAAAGCCACAAAACCTGTTTTTAGTGGGAAAACCCCCACATTTATCCATTACACATTTTTTTATATGTACAGACATAGACACACCAGTGCAGAACTGCAAGGCAGTGACTGTGCTTAACAAAAAGTGGTAGTGACACGGGAAAACTGATAAACTGGAAAACCAGTTACAAGTAACAAGATTATGTTTCTTTATTCATGTTCAACAGAGCATCTAAAATCAGCTGGAAATCTGAAACTTTTCTCTGCAGCATTTGTTTAAAAGCATCAGGACTATTCTAAAGCTAATAATTTCCACACAAAAGGATAGCAAGAGACACTGAGAAAGTCTGTCACAGAAGCTAAATGGCCTTTCCAGCTGTGAGAGAGCATCTTCTCAGAAGGCACTACAGGGTACATATTTCTATAAGCTTTTCTTACGTAAGCTTTTAAAAGGTGCAAAAGAAAACCAGAAATGTCAGAATTAAATTAGAGAGAGTGTTATTAGGGCAGTATAATGCACAAGAAGAAGCAGTAAAATCCAAGTAAAGCCTATATTAGAATTTCAAACCGCTGTTTGAAAGCTGAAAATATAACCAAAAGCTAAACATAACTAACACAGCTTTGTCTTTGCCACACGTGATCTACTGAATGAAAAGCACAGCCTTGTAAAGAAAACACCTCAGGCTATTGAAAGCATATGAAAAGAATAAAATATCCTCCTCCAATCTGAGCGGACTGTACTTGGAAAAAGATCATCAAAGTTTCTCAGCTGCTTCAAACTTAACCCAAAAAACCTACAGACCAACCCCAGCAACAACAGAAGCTAACCTGATCCCTTTATCACCCTTCAATCTCTCTGTAGAGGTAATTCAGTGTTAAATACTTGTTGAAAATAACATCTGGAGACAACACAGTAACGGATTAAAGTACTGAAGACAAAGAAAACTTCAAGATTTTTCTGAAAAAATGGATTTGCCCTTAGAAAAGATAGTTATTTCCCTTCTTAAATAATGAGCCTTAGGAAATCCAAGCCATATTTTAGCAAATGCGTCCAGATTCTCAGCCTCTCCCTGCACTCTTTCATCTCTTAAATTTATAAATAAAGTACCTGTAGCATTACTGAATAGTCTCTTAAAAAGAGAAGCACGGTACCTTACAAAACAATTCAGAATGACAGATGGAAGAACTTTGTGGTTTAATTTAGCATTGTTTAGCAGCCTGTTTGAGGGCACAACTCCGCAGTGCAGCTGTGCCAGCCCATAGGTCAAACACAGTGTGAATTCAGGCACTCACAGAGACACCACAGGATGCTGAGCTGTTTGCACACAGCATCCTCAGTAAGGTCTCCTGCCACAAGGCAACCGGGTATTCAAGCAGGGAACACCACTCCAATAACAACAACAACAACAACAAAAGTTTAAGCTTTCCTTGAATTACATTAGAGCTTGAACACTTTGTGTGTAGCAGGAGGAAGACAAAAGTGTTGTGGGTTGAAATGTGATTTCTATGGAAAGGATCAACCTTTAGATCACTGAATTTTCCAACCAAGACATTATTAACTTTTATAAATTTTGGCTATGTTACTCAATAGATTTGGCAAATTAATAAACAGATACACTTGAAATTTAATTATACTACGGTTATGACCACTCTAAACTGTGGAAAATGAGTGAATGGTCTCTCTCTACTCTGTAGTTCAACTTTGGTAGCGGTAGCCCAACAGACTGAGTGCAGGAAGGCACTGAAGTTCAACCAGCTGCAAAAATAAATAAAAAACCTTGCAGGACTCCTGTGCATGCAGAGTGGTTGTTATATATTTGTACTTTTTTTGTGCTACAATAGGATCTGAATGTCCCACCACTGCAATGGACACTACAGAAAACCTTAGGGAACAAACGTCTCATGTTCACATGCATTGGTACCAAAAGTTATCTCAAGATGCACTCCTTCATGTTCACGAAAATCCAAACCACAGTCAAACCTTTTTTGCAAGGGTTGCCCAAAATTCTTTCAAGGTCACCTGAAAAAATTTACTTCCTGCGTACACCTTGAATGCAGACACAACACGAAGTCAAATCCCCAGGTGTAGTTTCCCTGTTGCAGATTCAACCTTTCCAAACAACCCGAAGTGCACGGGGAGCATCCATCCCACAGCTCGAGGCAGAGGTGTTCCCGGGACACAGCAAGGGATACAAGCCTGCACATCAGAGGAAGAGGAAAAAGAGGTCTGGAGATGGTGTGGGCCAAGGATGCCTTGCCCACATGTGAACAAAATCTGATTTTTTTCACCAGGCCAGACTAGAACCTCCCTGGGATTCTTGGCAGATAAAGGAGAGGCTGTCTCTGGCTGATCACTAAGGAGCTGTATGAGAGATGATCTCACATGTGGGATGTTCTCCTCGTTATTTGTGAAGTGAGTAAGCCGTGATACTCAAAAATATTGTGTTTAAATAATAAAAAATAATAAAAAGCTTAATTATTTATACACAGTCCAAATGTTTGGGAATAGGGAAGTCCTACCCATGAAGGCAAAAGGAGAGGCACAATTAGATTTCCAGGTCTCTAGGTGTGGACTAAAACTGGTTTAGTAAGTGAGTTCACTGTTCCTGGATGTATTGAGTGCAGGCCTTATTGCTCTTACAAACCAGTTGACAACGAGATTACTCATGACCTGTTGTGGAGACAAAGGGAACAGAAGTGTATGAATGCTTTTAGACACTGGAACATTCCCTCCAGCCTGGAGAAGGAAGATTAGCTGGCTACTTTGACACAGATTACTCAGACTGTTCATTGTCATGCTGCCACAGAATTGGGTAAGAAGGATTTAGACTGTCAAATTCAGCAAAATGCTGGGGAATATGTGATACTTCATCTCATATGTGCTTATGTATATTAAATCACAGGAAACTACTCTCAAAATCCATCCACCAATTTACCTGCTCTGACATCTTGCTTGTACTGAGCTCTCTGAAATTTCCATCAGCTTTTCAAGTATTTACTTCTCCTATAGTAGCAGGCAAAGCTTACTACAATTCACTTAAAGGCATCTAAAGACAGATTTAGTATTACTTGGCTCTCTCCAATTCTTCAATTGGATTGTGTCTCCTCAGTAATTTATTATAGGGATTTCTAAAATGAAGGTTCCATCTATACAAGTAATTTTCCTGTCAGTTATTATAAAATCCTCAAATTCTTGGGAAGTTTCTTGAATGCTTTAGTTCTGTGATATATTGTCATGCAAATTGTGAGTTCACCACTGCTCATGAGAACCCCTAAACTCATGTAAAAATATGGAAATTGATAATCCTCCAATAGGAGCAGCAGGCTGGTACAAAGGAGAAGCCACTGGCACCCACCACATGTAAACCACAGTAAATCTCTCAGCTTCTCTGGACTTCAGCTCCCAGTAAACACAGGGAGACCCCTTCTCTTGCTGCAAGAGGTTACGTCAAGGAAAAATACCTCAAGGACCACGAGGCTCACTGATATTATGGGTATACCAGACATTTCACTAGAATTCACAAGTTATATCAAATTGCTAAGATTCTCCTTTTATTTTCTGTGGCAAATAGCATCCCTCCTTTCTTGCTTTGCCTGTAACATCAGGTGAGCCAGGAAGCCTCTCCATTAAAAACGAACTAAATTTTTCCATTATAAAAGGTCAATTTTGTAATAACTTTGCTATCTATCAGAAATTAGGTTTTTCATCACACTGGTGTTTTGGGGCATATTCTAGATGAAGACTGTGGAAAGAGGAAGGAAATAAACCTACCACATTGCTTTATTTTTTCACAGGTGTACACCATTTCCACTTTCACAAGTTCATATACAAGTGTAGGACAAAGACTCCAAACTTAAAAAAAAAGGATAGAAAGCATTTTCTGTCAGGAAATATCTTTTTGCAGATGCTGTTAAAGTTTGTCTGGTTAAAACTGTATTTTAAGCTTGGGGAGGAAGGCATAGCCCATAAAAGCTCAATAAAGACTTGTGAAAGCTACCAAGTACATGAAGACAGGAATTTCCCAATGGTCAAATTTGGGAGATTTTGGAAAAATGTGAAGGAAAAAACCCCAACAAACAAAAAAAACCAACCACAACCTCCAAATAACTAAAAAATGAAAAATATACTATGTGCAAGACATACTGGGTAACCTGATCTATCAGAACTGCTCGCTATGTCACTTATAGTACATCCAAATCAGTTAATTCCAGGTGTTCTCCTGTTCTCACTCTTAACAGAAGGGAGGGTCTTCCAAGACTTCTATAAATATCTTTGTCATCCCTTAAGCAAAGAAATTCAAGTTTCTGGGACAGCTGAAACTATTTGCTTAGTTAAAAGAAGGAACACTACACACCAAAACAAATACTTAATTTGATGACTGTCTTGTCTAAATCAATACTATAAATTGTTCAAAAGTTAATTAAATTGATAGACTGAGAAAACAAGGCACTGAAAGCTGGGACTAGTACCCTGGGGTATCAGTATGGAAACAACTGAATTTGGGAGGTTTCACAGAATTTAGAAATCTTGCTTTGATATTTAGACTATCAGGATGATTAATTGTAACAGTCCAGATACAAATTTAACTAGGTAAGCACAGGGACACTGTTTTGATTTAATTTTTGAGTTATGGAGAATTGTGGGGAAGAAAATAAAGGTATTCTTTGTTATTTGCCCCATTCCTTTTGTTCTTTCTGGCGTAATGTGAATGCTCTTGTGCTTTGGTCTCAGAGAGAAAGAAAAACTGCGCCAGCACAGGTCATGAAACATCATTGCAATTTATCACAGTTAAGGGTTATAAGACTTAAATACTATTTTGCTGTTTTCCACTTGGCAGACTGCCCTTCCTTTTTTTTTTTTAATTTTGTCACAGCTTCTCTCAGTCTCACCCTCACCCTACTTGAGGTCTCCAGACACATAAATAACTGCAGTTATTTAATGTGGGGGAGCTGTAATAGTATTATGGCAGAGTAGTCACTGTCCTTAGTGTTCTACTGGAATACAAGACTGAAGAACAATTGCATCATGGGTTGGAAAAAGGACTGCAAGGGTGAAATAATTAGACCTGTGAGAAACTATCTGGTTTTGCTAGAGCAACAGATATGCAGAGTATTTCTAAACATGCCCAAGGCCCAGCTCTGTTCTGAAAAGTGGTGAACTCCACAGTGCCTCGATTCACAAGATTTGCTACTGGATGTTGTGCATGCCCCATTCATGCAGGGAGGTAGATGGCAACAGAATTTCCCTTTCTCACGTAGGAGATGCTGTTATCAGAACACCATTCCAAGCATAAGCAGGATTCCATCCCTGGTGGGGCATTGTCCAGACACCTGTAGATGACCATGGCCAATGGACATTGTAGCTGGCAAGTTAAAACCATCTACAGTCTCACTGGCAGCTGAAGGATATGGACAATGAACACAAATTCTTTAGAAGATTTCTTTTTCCTTGTTTCCCTCAAACCCCAACTTTACTTCCTTGGTTTCCCTCAGAACCCAACATTACTCTGAAAAATTACAACATTAGAAACATTTGTAGCAACCATCAGCTTTTACAGGTATCAATCCTCCAAGTCTTCCACCAAGCCTGAGGCTGAATTCTTAATTGCTTTTATTTCCACAGTCTTTTCATACTTGGAAATATGGTGCGACAAACTAACATTAAAATATTTTCACAAAATTAATCAGAAGTGAGCTCATAATTTCAATTCAGATATAAAGAATATGACATTAATTATTTAGACACTTAATTGAGAATGTGCACTTTCAAAACTCATGTCCATAAATCATTCTGACATGTTTCTGCTCTTTCCACAACCAAAACGAAATGTCATTGGCAAGGTCATGGTTTAAAGTGATTTCATGGCAAACAGCAAATTCCTGTCTAATCAGAGGTTGTCTCAAAAAAAAAGAGAAGCATCTTGATCAAGAGGGACTTGTATCTTATCGGATAATACCACTTAGATAATTCTGTTAGAGATTCTCACAGTCATAGCTGAAACAAACCCCTGCCTAAAGTCATTCAGGAAGAACAGGAAATGCAAAGGAATATTATTTCTAGTGCCAAATGCTGACAGCCCAGGTACTGGGAGAATGCACGGTTAAATTTGCCTGAATAGCCTCTGCTCGGGTTCTGCATCTGGAAAGGCCAGGGCCAGACACTCATTCCCTGGTGAAAGCACAGGTTTGCAAACTCACCACAGCACACAGAACTCCCACCCCGTCTCTCAGGGCACTCCTTGCTTGCCCCAGCACCAGCCAGATGACGCTCGTGTTTGCACAGGTTACTCACCCTTCTCCACCTTTCTTTGCTGCCATAATTCCCCAGCAGAAACAAAATACCAAGGAGGAACAGCCTTCTCCCTTATTCATTTTCAGTCTTACCTAATAAATCGTTATTCTTCAGTGCATTAATCGTTCTTCTTCTCCTAACTGCATCCTACTCATCCATATTGTTCTGACAGGGAGGGTTTCAAAGCTAGACAGAGTTAAGGACTACATTCCCATTAAAAACTCATTATTTTTTTCCCCCCTAAAACTGAAAATCAGTAGTAACAGTAAAGAGAGCTCTAATCTGGGTAAAGATGCCAACAGTTAATAGACATTTTAACTTGTGTGCCATCTGATTTTTTAAATATTTAAAAGGTTTAAAATGTATCTGTAGAACAAAGGGATAGAAATGCTCCTGGAGAGACAAATATGTTTACACTTTTACTCCAGAGCATGACTAGGGTCAAGGAAGCTGTTTTATAGTTGGCAACTGTGAAAAGTGTTACCTAAACAACAGCTAGTGTAGAAAACACTGTTAGAAAAAGTGGCTTCTGCAATGCAACATTTCACTGCAGGCAGCTGTGTTGCATTTTTTTTAACTATTAATCTTCAATGCAAAACCCAAATATGTTTCAAATCTACATGTTTCAAAAACACTCACTTTTATTGTATTTCAGTCTTTTGGATTACTTTAAACAGGATTAAGATTCCCCACTCCCCACACAAATCTCATGTTCTTGGCTGTCAATGCTAACACATTCCTTAATGCAGTTGGTGCCATTGCTGCACTAATGCCTGTAGTGAATGGATGCTAATTCCTAGACCATATCATTATTTAATTGAATCTTTATTTAATTGAAGCCTTCCAAAGTCACATGTGTGTATAAGCATCTGTCAATCTCAGCATCATTAGTCTATTTATTTTCTTAAGCAGGTGTAGTATTGTGAGAATGGCAATTCAGATCCTTATTTCCTCCATTTTTCTCTTCCCTGACTCATCAGGCACCAGGCATTTTGTGAGAAGATCCAGGAAAACGAATGAGGTTTGAGAACCAATATTAAATAGAACTCTTCCCAAGACTGGCTTTCTCTACAGCTCTGCAATGCCTGCAGAAGTAAGGAGGCAAGCTCAGATTCAAAGCACATACAACTGCTCAAAAAGCCACCAACTGTGTCATGCAGTAATCACAAATGAAAAATATCATTTCCAAGTGACAAATGGCTTACTTTCAAACACCACTTTTTCCCAGAAATCCAACAGCAGAATCCTTGGAAACAATTCCATGGTCATGGACATTTGCTTCCACATTATTCAGATAACACCTGCAACTTTTGTTTTATACACATTAAAAAAAAAACCCAGACATCTCCTTCAGGCTCTGCTCTCCTGTTCAAGCCCTGGAACCACATTGGTGCTGTATGCAATTCCTACATTGTCTCCATCCCTGTATATATTATATAAATTATATAAAAATTTGGAGACCTTCATGCTGTGAACATGTTTTCCACCCATCTGTGGATGCACAGCTACTTACACAGCTTGCCAGGCACAGTTTGTACAGGTGTAAGGCAGCAGTGTGATCCAAAAGCTACTGGAGTCCCAGTGCAGAGACATGATTATGTCCAGCTGCATTCAGATCACAGGTCATGCCCACCCGTAATGCAACCCCTCCAAAAAAGCACAGGCTGTGGTGGAAGGTAAACCCTCACACAAAAAAAGCTTTTTGTCGTTCCAGGTGAATACATGGAACCAAGACAAGACAAATGAAAAGAGAACTTATATGTCAGCAGTGAAGGTGCTCCAGATAATTTAAATATTCCAGAGATGCATTTAAGTGAAGACGCAGAGGAACTCTCTTCAAAATAAATAAAATGCTCATTTAAGGAGCTTCCTGTTAATACTCATTTGTGGAATATAGTTCAAACCACAATGGAATTTTGTTTCATTTCTGATTCCATTTCTGTTTCTAAGCAATACAAAAGGCATATCCGGGGAAAAGTTACAAAGAAAATAAAAAGGTGCAAATTAGAGTAGTTGAATAATGAAAAAATTTCAGTGCAGGCAGAGAAAGATTAAAAAAAAACCCAAACAGACAAATTCAGTTCGCAAGCCATTGATTCTGTTTTGAAGGTGGGCCCCAGAATATGGAAAGCCTCACAGAACAAGGGCACTCAGTCACACCCAGGACAGACAAAGAGAGAAGCTTAAAAAAGATATTTTTGTTTTTACAGCAAAGCCAGGGTGTTTGGAACAGAAAGAATGCAGACAGCCTCATTGTTATATATTTTATGTGTATGTTTATACATTCCTTCTATATAAAGTGTTGAGAAAAGTTGCTCTAAAACCTGAAGAAATACACACTTAAGAGATTCCTGTGCCTGCCACAAATATATCTCTTACCTACCACTCTTGGAACCAAACCCAGCCTGGTCTCCAAGGTCTACTCTTCCCACTGTGCTTACCTGTTCTGCTTTCCTACATTTCCAGGCTCTGGGACAACAAACACATGAGCGTGGTCATTCTCGGTATGAACAAAGTTTGATTAGAAGGCAGAGTAAATGTAGGCAAGGCAAATAGCAACAAAGAACTGGGAAAGAAAGTGCTCAGTCACAACACAGTCCCGCACTGCATATGTCTTCAGCCATCATTCTATCAAAGTCCTTTCCTCCCTCCACCCCACAAGACCAAATGTCTTACTAATAGTCAGTAGTTAACCATCAGATATGAAATTCATCTCTCTTGATAAGGCAATTTGGAGACAACATTATGTAATAAGAACATGTTTTGCAGACAGGCAAACAACTAGGTGACTGCACCATCACACTGAAAATTGTTTAAGATCCTTCATACCTACTGTCTCGCCACTCAAAAAGTACAGCTACAACCCAAAATTCACGTAGAATTTTGGTTGAACAAGCATTTCTCCATCTCCAAAGAGCTTAAGATTTCAACTACTGTAAAATCTGTAAAAGTCAAACATGCTAATATGTGTTTCTTAAGGGTAAACATAGTGCTGAAGGCTGCTTAGAAACGCTAACATCTTAAATCACTTCAAATGTTTAAATATGCTGATATTGTCCGGGAATCATATCCAGACCTGAGCCTTACAAATCACATTCCTCAAATCTTGCCCAGATCTATGAACAGAAACTCACCTTCCAGATCTTCCCTATGATTGCTTAAGTGGAAAACAGAAACATGGAAACCCCTGGATGTAATTGCACTTGGGCAATAATTTGTATTAAAGATACACAGAAAAACATACAGTGAAAGGCTAACCATTGATATCATAGAAATACAGAATGGTTTGGGTTGATAGGGACCTTAAAGTTCATGCAGTTCCACCACTCCTGCCACAGACAGGGACAACATCCACTAGCTCAGGTCGCTCAAAGCCCCATCCAGCCTGACCTTCAACACATCCAGGAACGGTTCACTCACAGTTTCTCTGTCAACCTGTTCCACTACCTCACCAACATCATGGTGAAAAATTTCTTCCTAATATTCAATCTAAATCGACCCTCTTTCTGTTTAAAGCTGTTGCCCCTCATCCTATCACTACCTGCCCTTGTCAAAAATCCCTCTCCATCTTTCCCTTTAGGCACCAGAAGAGGCTCCAAGGTCTCCCCAGTGCCTTCTCTCCTCCAGTCTGAACAACCTCATCTCTCTCAGCCTGTCCTCATAGCAGAGGTGCTCCAGCCTTCACATCGTCTTCATGGTCTCCTCTGAACTCCCTCCTGCAGGTCCATATTCTTCCTATGTTGGGGGCCCCAGAGCTGGATGCAGCACTGTAGGTGGGGTCTCACCAGAGCAGAGGGACAGAATCACCTCCCTGGACCTGCTGCCCAGGGTGCTTTGGATGCAGCCCAGGACATGTTTGGTGTTGTGGGCTGCAAGGGCACATGGCTAGGTCATGTTGAGCTTCTCATCAATCAACACCCTCAAGTTCTTGTCCTCAGGGCTGCTTTCAGTGTTATTGAGCTCCTTTACATCAAGGAGGTTGAGGAGAGCAAAGCAAAAAGAGAACCCATGGGGAGTGTGCTCTCAGAAATGACACAACTTTCCTGATCATATGCCTAATCAAGGCAATAAGGGTTCACTATGATCACTTGTTCTGGCCTCCCCTAAATACAGGCCATAAGATTTCCCCATACTATGTCCTGTTATAAATAAACCTGCCTTTAGAAAAAACACCCCTGGCTTAAAGTTTTTTAATGATGAAAAACTATAAGAACTTATTAGTCTAATGAGTGCTTTTACTTTAAAATCTGCACCTTCTGTCTGGTCTCAAGATGTCCAGCTTCAAATTTCCAACACTGGCGGTTCTTAAACCCTTTCTTCCTTGAGTAAAGAGGCCATTCCTCACCTCAACGTTTTTAGGCAGAGATCCAACCACTTCTCTCTTTTACATCCACTGAAGACAATGCTCCAAGCATCTTTACAGCAAGGGGGTTTAAAGTGCTTAATGGGCTGCACCTTGAACACAAATCTCTCAGCTGAAGTGCATACAGCAGAACAGTAACACTTGTGCATTTCACAGGTAATTGACCCACCTGCTCCTCTGTCTTCTCACATTCACTTAAGGGGCTACTTTCCTGGCAGTCACATTACTCCTTCCCCTGCCAAGGCTTTCCAAAAATCACTAATCCTGGGTGCAGAATTCCTGGCTAACTGTTCCTCGTGCTACGACTCCATGCTTGGTATACTGAAATGAGTGTTGCTGCATTCAGTAACTATTAAGTACCCAAAACTACTATGTAAGTGGTTCTCAGTCTCCATCATTTATTCCTTTTTTTGTATAGTCATACAGTAAAGTTGGAGTTATACATTATTGTATTTAAGGATAAGTAACCATATATTTTAAAGCAAAAACATGGAAGAAAAATTTAGGCAGCACACAACAAGAGCTGATCTTCACATGTTCACCCCAGAGTCGCTCACCTGCTCAGTGACGAAGAGAACAACTGAGTGCCCGTTCCTTGTCATCCCTCCCACGGCACAACAACCCCAGACGGCACCACTGACGGGCAAGATCTACCACCCTGGATTTTCACGGTAACGCATTGGAGAAAGCATTAAAAACTAAACCCCAAGCAAATATGCAGGCACCCCCTGCATGGTTGTTAACGCCAGAAGCACCCGGTGTCCGGGGGGGAGCGGGGCCAGCGCAGCCCCCGCTCCCGGCAGGGCGCCTGCGGGAGGGTCTGCACCGGGACCGCGCCGCAGGCTCCCTCCTCGGGTCCTGCTCTCGGGGAAGAGAAAAGGGAAAGAAATAGAACAAAACCAGAACGGACCCCCAAACCAGCTGCTGTTAAGAATGACGGACTTACCAGGTACCTCGGCAGGAGAGGAAAATCACGTACAAGCAGCAGCATCCCAGCCGCCGCCGGGGGTTGGTGCTGCCAACTCGGCAGCCCGGCGGAGCTGGGAGCTGAAGTCCCGCTCTGCTCCTGGCTGGAGCAGGGAGAGCACGCACAGCCCCGCGCTCACACGGGGCAGGGCAGGCTCGCGGTGACTCCCGCAGGTGCAGCCCTGCCACAGCCAACCTGTCACCGCTCCCCGCACCGCCACCGCGCTCCTCCCGCCGCCCGNCCACAGCCCCGACCTGCCGGGAGCGGGGCGGAGCAGCCGGGGAGCGGGGCCAGGCGGGAGCGCCTCCGCAGCGGCACTTCTCCTTCCTTCTCCTCCCTTTTCCTCCCTTTTCCCGCTCCCTATCTCCTACCGCTCCTCTCTCCTTCCTCCCCTCCTTCGCTGCCCCCCCCGGGGTACCACC
>VZRJ01012703.1:2695524-2709050 GCA_013397565.1 Ptilonorhynchus violaceus | reverse complement strand
CCCCGGGGTACCACCGCCGCCCCACGCAGGGGGGACCAGTGGGTACCCACTCTCCAGGGTAGGTCTCCCCTTCCTTCCGACAGGCTTGGGAAGGGTGTACATCCCGTTGATATCATCTCCTAGTTTTCGGCGGGGGTTCAGTGGTATGGAACTGGCAGCTCAATGGGCGATTAGGTGGTGTATCAGAGAGAGTTTGGAAAGGGGAAAAAATCGGTATTTACTTCACAGTTTTACGGTTTTTCAACCTTTAGTAAATAATAGCTGTATCTGTTCTGTGCACTGAGGGAAGAGTCCAAAAGGTAAAACTGTATTTGAGAATATAATAAAAGGCACTTGTCATAGCTGTCCATCTTACACATATATACGACACTTCTTAAGCTTTAGGACCATCACTTTCAACGGTTCAAGTGAGCTGGATTTATCAAACAGCTACAAGAAGTATTACAAAATATTCCAAAATTCAAGGGTGATGTAGCAAAAACAGCATCTCGATTAATCCAGATGAATGATTCATTCACCCTCAGGTACCTGAAGAGCTCACATCACAGGCATCTGAGAAAGATCAGGAAACTAATTTAGCCCTTCTGTGCATTTCCTAACATGTTAAAATACTATTTTGAGATTGGTGCAATAAACAGAGGTAGGCTACATGAAAACACTTGAGCTTTTTCTTTTTCACAGATGTGAAATTTTATCACTTTCAAAAAACTCTGATACATACAAACAAAATCTCTTGCTCAGCTTTCACATATAAAATTTTAGCATAAAATTCGCAGTTTATGCACAATAGCAAAGTAACATCACTCATTACCTTCAAACTTTTTTAAAAAATTGCCGTGCTTGTGTTATTCCAAATAATGCACGTGTTGGAAATTTTATTCTTAGGAAGTACAATACTTACTTGACTAGTACATAGATACAACACCTTTGGAAGATAAATCATGTTTGCTACGCATTACACTCACAACATTGTTTTTTGACTTGTTCAGGCAAAGCTATTGAAGGGTCTGCTCCAAATTAAAGGCTCAGGTACATCCCTTGCCTGCAATTACCAGAATAACATATTGCTCTCTCTAACAGTGTGAATCATTATCAAAAAAGGTACACAAGCGAATATATCCTGCAATGCATAATTTGATTTAAAATATTAAAACACCAGCTCCAGATTCACTCGGGTTTTTGTACAGTTTCATCTTAAAAATGTTGTTTGGGGGACTGATGAAAGGAAGAGCTGACAGCCACTTGCACACTGAGAGCCCAGGTACAGTACAGACGTCACCAACCAGATACCCAAGTACAAGGAGAATTTCTGAGGATCATCACAGACCTGTTGTGCTTCTGTTGGGACAGAAGGCACCTGCTTCTGGAAGCCCCATATTATTTTGGTGGCACTGCCCATACAGCTCATATTTATCAAGCACCCTTTGTGATTCACAACAGACCACATGAACCAAGGGATTTGTAAATCAGGATTACAGAAATCCATGGCCTATATAGAACAAAGGTAAAGTGTTCTTGTAATTTCTCTGGTGACTTCAATCTCCATCAGCAACACTTGTAATGCTGTAAAGAATCAGCCAACTCTGGTCCCAGACTGCAGCTTTATTAGGGATGAATTGCAGTGCTCATGGCCCTTTTCCAGAGCGCTATGACAACTCTCTTGTCCTCTGGGACAGCAGTTTTACAGTCAGTTTTCTTCTCTGGATACAGAACTGCTAAATCCATGCACCAGAAATAAAGGAACTCAACCATTTATTGATATCCTAGTTCACACAGCCTAAATGTGAAGAACTTGTGCAAATTACACAGGGGCCAGTTCAATAACATTAATGAACAAAACCTGGTTTGCTTTCACTTCAGGTAGCATTGAGTGCTCTGCAAGCTTTTGTTTCTCTTCAGCTTAATCTAATCTACCAGTAAATATCAGAAAAATAGGCTATCGATGCAATTGTCTGAACTTCAAGGTTTTGAGTAAGAGATCATGTGCCATGAAATAGAAAAGAGATTTTTAATAAACACCCATAGGTGTCAACAGCAAGAGCTGCTCTGGGATAACTATTTACATTTCTCTCCTGGATAACACACATGATATGAGCAGAATTTGAGAACAAAATTAAAAAAAAAAACACAACAAAAAAAGTGCTTTTGTTGAGGAAGCTGAGATATGGAAGTTCTCATCATCCAGTTGAGCATTCCCTGGGCTATTTTCCAAAAGTGTAATTGCAGTCATCACGGAGAGGGGAGTGTGCCTTTTGGCAGCTCTCAGTGCCTAAGGTTTTGAGCTATCAATTCCTGGAGGCATTAGTAAAAAAACCAGAGACTTCAGCAGTACCTTCTAGCAGTCAAAAAGTTATAGAAGATATTTCAATGTAAGTCCTATTTCTGTGGGGGATTTTTTTCAGTGGTTTGAGATCTTGTACGTTCTGCATTTTAAATTTAGAACTTTTTGGCATTTCTGTAAAAAGGCTCCCTGTTAAAATTTTAATGTGGCTTGTGATGTGCTGTGTGGCACTGATGTGCTTCTTTCCAATTCCAGCTAAAAGGGGAAAAATATCAAATTTATGTTTTGAAAAAATGCCTGGTTTGATGCATTAATGAATAAAAAGGCAAGATAACATTTCAAGAAGAAATACAGTAACTGCTTCAGGAGCAATATTACCATGTTTCTTCAAACCATTTGTCAGTTCACTCAGAGTTCCTTCTTGAAAGAATCCAGTTTTATTTAATCAATGTTATGATGCCTGCTGTTTTAATTTTATTTAAAGTACATTTAATTTCATTTGAGACTATTCCTTCACAATTCCTGCTTGGTGAGTGTGTGGCACATGGGGTTTGTTGGAATTCAACATAACCCCAACAACTTTTTTTTCAGTGTACATCATAAATTTTCATAAGATCAGTGCAACAGAGTAACCATGGGATCCAGACCCACCCGCTTTTCTTAGGACTTGGGTTTCATCCTTGTAACAATGGCATTGTGCTGCAAGTCAGAGGTTCTTGTCCCTGAGCTTACTTGACCCACTGTTTTTACTCATGTAATATAAAGAGGTTTTCTTATTACAAAGCCAAGCTCACCTCTGAGAGAAAAGTGGTATTTCTCGAGCTTCATTCCAGTTATTCACTGTCATCTCAGGCTTCTGTTCCTCTCCATACTAAATAAGCATTGTCAAAACCAAGACGCAGGAGATGTTATGCAAGAGGAATGAAGCCTTCTCTTGTACAAGAGGGCAACACTTTGGAAAGGTTTTTCTTAATGTTGGTTACTGCATCAACAGAAAAATTACATGTCACACATTCAGAAATGAAAAAGGGAGACCTGATGACATTAGCTCTCCTGAGACAAGGCCATTTCTGTTTCAGCCACTGAAAAGATTTAGAAAAACAGATATTTACAAAAAGCTTTTCAGAGTAATTACAGCATCTTCTGTTCCTTTTAGAAGTTAAAAGCAGACTCGGAGAAATATCAAATGCAGCAAGACATTCTTACTTCCCTTTCTCACATCCTAAACTGAGGAATCTATTTACTTTCTCCTGCTTTTCTTCAGTACATTTAAAAGAAAAAGAGAAGGCATTAATTGGTGCCTCGCTGTGCTATATTAAGCCAATATTTCAATTACTGCCTCGAATGGACTCATGCAAGCTAAGAGAATGCTCTTACAGACCCCATTGCTGTGTGTACTATTTATTTAGACAATTATTTTGGTGTCAGCTATGCCATTTTTTGCACAAGAACAACTATGCAAAGTGAGTCAGAGCTGTAGAATGAACTGCTGCATAAAGAAGTGTTCAGTGAACATCCAGGTACCCAGTGTTCCACATTGAAAATACTTCTCAAGGCCGCAATGAAGGAACCATTGAAAGAAATTGAACATTTATGATGCACCATAAACTGGGACCTAAACATATAATTTCATCCTAAATGTACCATGGTACTTAGAATTACTATTTGACTTCAAAATAGCTAGCCACAGTTCCATTAATTAGCAGATTAATCAGCAAAATAAGTGTGTTTTTCACAAATGTTTTATTGCAAAAAATTTCAATGATCTCTACAAAATTCAGAAACATTTAATGAAACCAGTTGATTTCCTATATATAAAATTTGTAAGGTTCATCAAGAATATAGTTCAAGTCATCTAAGTGTTAGTTATCTCCTAACTAATTGCCCTCTGACAAGATTTAGGACTTCTTAGAAGATGGAGAGGAAAAAAGCCCAGAACACCCCTAAAATTCCACACAATACAGAATGAAGAGAAACAATCTTCTCCTAGCTCCTTAATTTTTTTTTTTCACACTTAAACCACAACATTTTTGCTGGACCTGTGAAGAGTTATGCCATTTCTTCCAAAAAAAACTTCCTAAAATTCTACAAGATGACTATAGTTACTTTGGCTAAAAATGCATGCACACATCCTTAGAGCTTGTCAATAAAAAATGGATTGCAAAAATTTCTAGGGTTTCAGGCAAAACTCTTCCTTCTCCTTTGTTTGCTGCCACCGAACTGCTCTAAGGCCAAGATATTTCACCAATGTCTTTGCATCATCCTGACTCACTGCAACACTTCGATACAAGCCAAGAAAATGAGTTTATAAAACTGCAGGGTTCATGCACTGGATTAACTTGTTGATCCTCAAATTCGTCTTTCTGTGGAGTTATCCTGCTGCAAGCAAAAGTACTTGCTAATACAGCACCACACATTTAAAGCAGGCTTTATACATGAATGCTTTCTCATTCTGGTCAGAAACTGAAAGGACATTTTAGCTCAAACAAATTGGTTCAACTTGTCCTTGACAAGAAACACTGCTTAGGAACGAGAAAATGCATTCTGCATTTAAAACAGGGTTTGGAAAAATAACCAAGGTGGCAAACTTGCATCTGCACAGCAAGAAATACTCCTTTTATTTTATAAAAGAACTCACCCCTTAGAAAGCTCAATGACATGGCAAAAGTCACTAATTCATGTTTCTTTCATTTGCATTATATTTTGCTCATTGCACTTGTTCACAGTTGTAGCCTATGAGGGGATTACTGCTCAGAGAAAAGCTGTACACTCAGAAGGGGCTCTGAGCAACCTGGTCCAGTTGAAGGTGTCTCTGTCCGGGGCAGGGGGGTTGAAACTAGGTGATCTTCAAGGTGCCTTTCCAACCAAACCCATTCTCTAATTCTGTGATTCTGTATCTTGAATGAAGTGCTTCGTCAACATGGTTTAGGTGACTTGTAAACACAGCCCAAATGCATTGCCTTGGACATTTGTAGTTGGTGCCAGGGAACCATGAAAGTCTCTCTGTCACTCCCCTCCTCAGCTGGAGAGGGGAGAGAAAATATAACAAAAGGCTCATGGGTTGAGATAAGGACAGGGAGAGATCACTCACCAGTTACTTTGACAGGCAAAACAGGCTCTACTTGGGGCAATTTATTTCCAATCAAATCAGAATATGGTAATGAGAAATAAAACCAAATCATGAAAACATCTTCCTCCCATTGCTCCCTTCTACCTGGGCTCAACTTCACTCCTAATTTCTCTACCTCCTCCCCTCACCGTTGGCACAGGGCAGGGAATGGGGGCTGGACCACACTATCTGTCGTGTGCCTTCACATCAGCTCAGCTGTCTTGTGGTGTTTGCTCCACCTTAAAAATCATGTGTGTTTGGGGTTTTTCCCAAACCCCAAGAAAAAAATAAAATCATCCAAATGTAAGTGCCTCCATGTAATATTCTTGTCAGTTTTAATTCAACAAATGGTATAGATTTTTGTATGTTGTATTAACAAAATGTCAGAAATGCATCCCAGTCCTATAATGGTTATTTTCACGTCAGTAGAGCAAATAATAGTGTAAAAGATACTGGTCATGGTAAAGACCCACATGTTTTATTTAACTTTCATGCACTCGAGGTCTTGCATTCCAGAAAGGGGTAGCAGTGTACCTGCTTTTAATGCTGATACTGCAACATTTCTAAATTATAGGAGACTGAGATTAAGATGGTTTTATGCATAGAACACAATAACAAAATTCACAGGCTGGATGTTTTTAAACAAATCCTATTAAAAACAGTTCTTATTTTCACTTAAATGTTTATACATCATAAAATCTGTCGTCTTCAGACACACATGTTGTGGGAGTATTGGGCACAAGCTCTCAAAATTTATGATCTTACAACTGCATTATGATGACTGCTGGAATAACATTTAAAACACCACCATATTCCATGCATTTTAGCATATTATCTAATATTATTTATCAGAAGCAAATGAAGAGTTACAAACGTGCACAGGCAGTCTTGGTACATCTCAATGTTTGCACAATAAGGTCACTGAAGGTCATTTTCTTTACCACACATGACTACTTGCAGAAATCTTGACAAATAAAACAGTTGTCTCAGAAATCCTTTAAATTTCTGAGCCTTCATAGTTTAATGAATAGCCTCAATAAGACTTATGTTATTTCTGGCTCTGTGACTTGGGCGGTTACCCACGTACTTAAGGAAATCAAATATTAATTGAGATTTCAATACAGGGATCACACATTGTTCTTGAACCATCTGTGCTGAATTTTGATTTGTAGGAGGAAGTAATTCAATACATTTTGAACAAATAGATCTGGAACCATTCTAAATTGCAATCAGCCAATTTCTGGTTAAAAAAAATTAGTGTATAAACTCATGAAATTTATTTGCTTTAAGACATCTATTTTTTAATTTGGATCACTAGAATTTACCACTAAATTGCTTTGCACATTGCTTTGCTAATGGCTTTAGAAAAGTAAAATATGTTCTACAATGCTCTTTTGGTCTAGTTGGGAAACCAGGTCTTTTCCACTCACACACACAATTATATATTGAATTTCTAAATCCCAAGTTACAGATATAATTGGTCAAAAAAATATTAATACAGAATAATGCTTTATCATAGATGTAAAAATCTAGTAATATATCCTAAATACAGTGTCCCTTGCCTTTGACTGGTCAGATATATTCTCATTTCTTTATCTTACTGGAACAAAGATATGACTTTCTGAGGAAAACCCCAAGATATAGGATGGAGAATGCCTGGTCCTGTCATATGTGCTAGGCATTTCCTTCAGCATTCTGCTCCTCAGCTGTTCCTGCTGTTCCTGTTCTCTATTTATCACATAATGAGGAAAATGACTGAAGTGGAGCAAATGATAAACAGCAAATGCATCTTCCTCTTGGGCTCTAAGAAAGTTGGTATTCAAAGGCCTTCAAGCAATACCTGTCACCCTCCTGCCTTTTTGTGTCTCTAATTGCTGAGTATTACTGAATAAAACGATGCTGACAGCCAGCAGCTTGGAGAAAAGTGCTGCTTGCAGATGTAATGTGCAGAGGGAGAGTAACCTGTTCTGCTGGGCTGACCCTGGTGGCTGCCAGCCCACCACCCAGCCACTCCATCACTCCCCCTCCTCAAAAAGAGGGGGAAAACAGGGTGGAAAAGCCCATCAGTTGAGATAAAGAAGACAAAGACAGGTTGATCCCTCACCAGCTACTGTCATGGACAAAACAGACTCGACTTGGGGAAAATTAATGTAATCTACTGTCAGTTAAAAATAGAGCAGGATGGTGAGAAACAAGGGCAAAACTGTCTTTCCCTCCAACCCTCTCTTCTTCCCAGGCTCAGGTTCACTCCTTTGTTCCTGGCTCTTCTATCTCCTCCTCAATGAGTGTGGCAGATGAATGAGGAACAGAGGTTCTGGTCAGTCCAGCTCCTCTTTGTTGCTCCTTTCTCCTCATTCTATTCCCCAGCTGCAGCGTGGGCTCCTTCCCATGGGATACAGCCCTTCACAAACTTCTGCAGTACGGGTCCTTATCACGGGCTGCAGCTCTTCATGAACTGCTCCAGCATGGTTCCCTTTTCCAGAGGGTACAGTCCTTTGTGAAGAGACTGCTCCAACGTGGGCTTCTCTCCATGGGCCACAGGTCCTGCCAGGGTCTGCTCCTGTCTGAGCTCTCCATGGGCTGCAGCTTCCCTCAGGGTATGTCCACCTGCTCTGGCGTGGGGTCCTCCATGGGCTGCAGGTGGACATCTTCTTCAGTATGGTCCTGCATGGGTTAAAGGGGAACAGCTTATGTTACCTGATCTTCTCCATGGGCTAAAGGGGAGTCTGCTTCAGGGGCTGCACCCCCTCCTCCCCTTCCTTCTTCGCTGATCTTGGTGTCTGCAGGGCTCTTGCTCTCACAGTATTTCCTCACTCCTCTCTCACTGCTGCTGCGCAGTGGTTTTTACCCTTTCTTAAACCTGTTCTGACAGAGGCACCATCTTGGCTGATGGGCCCAGACTTGGGCAGTGGTGGATCCATTTTCAAGGAAGCTGGAACCAGCTGTATCTGATATGGAGGCTTCTCACAGAGGCCACACCTGCAGCCCCCCAGCCACTGCCTGCACATTCCCATGTAAACTCAGCACAGAAGGTTGATGCCATTATTTGGGACCTCTGTGCCTGTACAGAAGGAAACAAAATGGGAAGTTGAATTCCTGTGATAAGTCATAAACGTGTTGTTGTCTCTGTAGGTAAGAGTTTGCCTATTCCCTAAAAGCAGCAGAGAGAACTGTTCTCAAGGAACACCACTGATATTATTAACAAGTCTAAGACCCTCTATCTCTTTCTTTGAGGCTAACAGTTACATTTAAAAACTAGAAAGATTTAATTAAGTATGTCACTAAGTTTTCTTCTGTTTGCTGCCAAATTAAATAATGAAGAGCTTGTTCCCAGGAGAGCTCTTCATAATCTTTTTTTTTTTCCTTTCTTCTCAGCTTTAATTTTGGAGGTGCTGGAAGTTTATATGAACATGAAAAGCCTGAAAACATCCTTAAGGACAAGTAACAGCTTCTCCTGAGGTAGTTCATTGCACTGGTTAATTACTGCCATTCACAGCAGCAATTAGTTCTTCAGACAATTTCTTTCTACATCTTGTTAGTGCCTTGTCCTACCTTCATGAAACACTTTTTCTACTTCTTTGCCATATTTTCTTGTTTCTGGCAGGTGGCTTTAGATCCAATGCATGCATTCAGTATGAAACAGTGCAAGTTGTTTTTATCATGGCTTGTTTTGTCCTGTCATGAAAGCCACAACAAATACATTGCCTTTGGTGAGCAGGTGACCAGTTCCCACAAATGGCATTTCATTCAAATTTCTGCTGAAACTCTAAGGTCTGAAATGCCAGCATTTCCCATGAAATAGGAATTTAAAATATCAATCAGTTTTTATTCCAAGTGTTTGTACATATTGCACATCCCAGTATGTTTGTACAGTTGCCTGGGCACAAGGACAAGACACTGTTCTGTCCACTTCGTGCTAGAGAAAGTTTCAAAGCTTAGGAAGTGAAGGAGGCAGCTCTTCAAAGAACTTCTAGCAAGTCACTGCAATTAACATTAAAAAAACTCTCAGAAAAAAAAAACCCTCAGAAAAGCAAATAATTAAATCTTCTGCTGGGGTCAAGTATCCCTGATCTGGCCAGCAAAAAAGCTGCCATATCAATTATCCCAAGAGTCCATCTGATCCACTGCTCCAATCGCTGTGGTACTGAGCAGTGAGTGTGCAGGAAGAGAGCAAGCACAGGAGCAGCACACACCAATCCTTCCTCCAGCATCCAGCCACGTGTAGCTGAGGAATTAAGTCAGAAAAGTTGAACAGAATTCTACTCATTTTGTATTCCACAGCTTAACGTGGATGTGAAGGTTTAAAATGTTTAAAACAATTTAAAGCACAAATCCAGACAGGAGGCAGACTATTATAGCTGCTTTAGTATTCACATTTTTTCCTGGCTGTGCTCAGGCAGCGTAGGATCTGCACAGCCTGCACAGACTGCCACCTCTCCAGTGCACCAAATCCTCTTCAAATATTTGCTTTTTCATCAACAAGTAATTTCAGCTGCACTGCTTGTTCTCTTTCTTGTTAAAAGCTCCCATTCTGCATTTGAAAGATGAAAGCCTGCAGCTCTCTCACATTTGTGAGGTTGTACTTCTGAGCTACCTCTCAGCACTTTTCACATTTCCTATCTCAGAACTGATTATGCTGCCAGCCCATTTGCATTTTCCAGTTTACATTTTGCAGCAGTGTAATTAAGAATTAAGCAATGTTATCAGGTAACTCCTCCTGAAAAGAAGTGCACTGGCTGCTTGTTACAACTTAATATTGCTCTTGTGAAATCAGTAATAGCGTTAGTCATTCTCAGGAAAAAGAAAAGGGAAAAATAATGGTGATTTTGGTTATTGAGGTTAGATAAAATAGTGAATTCGTTGGGAAAGAAAGGAAAATAACCACTCAATAGATGTGAAAGTTGAATAAATCTATGTCTACAACTGTCTCAAGAATTATTTAATACTTCTTCCTCTCTAAAGGCTACCTAGACGCCTGGCAGATGTTACATGTTACTGAGCCAGAGAAGGTGATTTCAAAAGCAGGTCTGCTTCAGTGCTTTATTATTCTTATACTTTGTTGAGCTTTTTTCTCAATATTTAACATAAATCTCCCTGAGTTCTAATCAAAGGCATTACTTCTGGTCCTACCTGTCATCACACATTGTCTCATTAATCACCTTCTCCAGCAAATCACTGTGCAGTCAGAGACATCTATGAAGAAATCTGGGCAAGGTTTATAAAACAAATGCAGTTCCTCCACAAAGCACATTTTCTAACCGTAACCCTAAGCTTTCTTTCAGTTGTGTTGCCTTCAGGAAGAATTATGGCTCTATCTCTGTCCCCCCATCACTCTGGGCTGAGAGTTACATTCAATGCCTGATCAACACCAAGCAGAACAAAATAACTGCTTTCCCTTCACGGTACCCTTCAATTTATTTAGTTATTTACAACATACTTGGGGTCCTATTTATTGTAATTACATATTTTTCTGTGCAGCACTGCTGCCTAGACAATTAGGCCCCATTGTGTATTTGCGCATTTGATGTCCTGGTTTTACAGACAGTACTTTATATTTTTAATGAAATTTCTTGTTGTTGTTTTCTCCAGCCTATTCAATATTTTTAGTTTTGATCCTGTCATTCGGTGTGCTTGTAACTTCTTTCAACATGCTGTCAATAACAAGCTTTTATAAGCACTCTTTTTATTCCATTATTCAAGTTATTGTGACTAATACTAATTAGCTCTTGGGGCAAAAACCTACCCATCTTCTTGCATTTATTCCTCCTACTTTTATAAACCTTTATTAGGAATGATTGGTTAGTTCTTTACCAGATTATACATTCTTACGTGGGAGAGCAAAAAAGACAAATTTACTACAAAATAACACATCTACTCTGTATTTCCTCTTCATCCATTAAACCAGCTGTCCTACCAAAGAATAAAATCAGATTATTTGACATATGCTCTTGACACATCTGTGTTGGATGCTCATGGGTGATGCTGGGTGTTTATTTGTAAACACTTCCTGGGGTTTTTTCATTTTGTTACTTTTCTAATGGCTCTCTGGATGTTGAGCTGAGCCTGATGGACTCAGCATTTCCTCAGACTTTCTGCTGTCCTTCAAGCTACAAAGGGTAGCTGGAGAGGAAAGAAATTTTCTTGCTACACATGCACACACACATACACACACACACTCACACACACAATCATCAGTCATTCAGGAACCCTCTTTATTTCCCATGTGATTCAATGATATAATTGTTGTTAAGATTTCAAAATGTGTATTTCTTTGAATGTTTCTAAACAGAACTTAAAAACAGTCTAGGAACTATTTTGATTTGATAGTATAATGCTCCAAAGACACAGATGTAAAGATGTGAGATCTCTGAAAAATACAGAGGATAAAAAAATCCACGGGATGCAGGGATAAGTTATTTAAGCACTGTTAGCTTTGTCTACAGGATGCCAATGCAAGTACAACAGATTCTTCCACTAGCTTTTATTTCTTTAGAAACAGGCATGCAATTTCATTACTAGCTCAGCCCACGAAAGTACTGCAGAGGTCACAGCAAAAATACCACTTTATACTGAAGCAGATTTTCTTTCATGTGTTTTCCTATGACCACATCCATCTGCACTTGCTCATAAAGATCTGCTTTTATAGAGATATAAACTTCATCTTCAGTTTTCTCTTTTCATGGCCATTAGTCAATAGTTAACTTGAAAGCTATGTCAAGAGCAGGGCAATATAAAAATGCTTAGTTTTACTTCCTCCTGTGCTTTCATGGTTTTCAAACACTGTCTTTCCAATGAGTGTATAATTAAGATTGAACAAGAGACCCTTCTGTAGGGTGTGTATCTGTCCAAACACATGCCACCAATACTGAAACTAGAAGTCTTGGTCTTCTCTGTCGTGTTTAATGTGGTTTAGAAACACAGGAAGGAAATACAGTAGAAATCAGGAAAAAATACAGGAGAAATCACAGACGAGAAAACTACACAAGACCTTACCCCCCCAAATAAAAATAATACTAATAAAATAAAAACCTACACAAAAACAACACAACCATTTGATAATTCTGCGTTGTTTGGTACGAGGTGCCTTTCCTGTTTCCCAGGCAACTTCAGAGAGAGAGAAGATGTGATGTATTTATATATATATATATATATCCACACATACATATGTGTGTGTGTGTGTGTGTGTATGCACCGAGTGAAATAAAACTCAGGGTCAATTCTTCATAATGAGGTGGAAGAACTTGAAATTAAAACATTGTAACTTTGGTAACTTTTATGTCAGATAATTGACACAGATTCATTCCAAACAGAGGGAAAAGAAAGGGGACACCCGATTGCAGAGGGGTGTGAGGGCTCCTCTGGAGGAGCCGCTCCTGGGCGAGCTCTCTACGTCCAGCACAGGGTGTCCCGACAGCAGCAACATAACAGAGAAACACTTCTGCGCCCTTCGGGACTCTGTGCACACACGCAGTGCCTGGGCCAGGGTGTCAGGCGATGCCGAGAGCCGCAGGAGCGGCCGCCTCGCCATCCCTTGTGCCCGGCGGCTGGGCCCGGGGGCGGGCACTCCCTCACAGAGTCACAGAGCGAGCCACACAATCATAGAATGGTTTGGGTTGGAAAGCACCTTGAAGACCATCCAGTTCCAATCCCGCTGTCATGGGCAGGGACACTTTCACCAGACCAGGTTGCTCAGAGTCCCATCCAGCCCGGCCGTGAACACTTTCAGTGATGGGACATCCACAACTTCTCCAGGCAACCTGTGCCAGGGCCTCACCACCCTCATAGGGTGAATTTCTTCCTAATGACTACTCTAAATCTCTTTCAGTTTGAGTCTATTCCCCTTTGTCCTGTCACTCCAGGCTCTTGTAAACAGTCCTGCCTCATCTTTCCTGTAGGCTCCCTTCAGGTCCTGGAAGGTTGCAATTAGGTCACACCGAAGTCTTCTCTTTTTCAGGCCGAACAATCCCAATTCTCTCGGCCTTTCCTCCATCCCTCTGGCCAGCCTGGTGTCCTCCTCTGGACTCGCTCCAACAAGTCCCTATCCCTCCCGTGCTGGGGACCTTTCCCCTCCTTTCCTTTCGCTCCCCACTCGGTAGGGCCGCTCCAGGTGCCCGCGGCCCGGGCGGGTCCGGCCCC
>VZRJ01012703.1:2630320-2695476 GCA_013397565.1 Ptilonorhynchus violaceus | reverse complement strand
GCCGCGGCCGCCGCCGGCCTGCCCGGGGCTGCGGGGTGGACGTGCCCGCCGGGAAGGTGCCGCGGTGCGAGGCGCTGCCGCTGGGGCCGTCAGACCGCGGCCATTTTTCCGGGGAAAACCCTCTATTTCCGTGGGAAAATCCCCCCATTTCCCTGGGAAAATCCCAATAAGTGCCGGGCCCGGGCAGCGCCGCGGGCTGGTCCTGCCAGTTCGAGCGGAGGAGCCGATCCCTGCCCGGGGCGCCGCTTCGGGGCTCCGGCCACCAGTTTTCGTTAAAAAAACCCAACCAAACACCAACTTAAACATTAATGCCCTTGAGGTTTCTGCCCCTGCCCGAGTGTTTAGGATTCATGGCTGTGAAGAAGCCAATGGTGGAACGTGCCATGATTCCTTTGGGAGCCAAGCCAAGTGTCCATGAGCAGGAATCAGTAGAGAATAGGAGGCATTAAAACATGCAAGCTTTTTCTGCTCTTGAGAAGGGTGTTGGAGTAAGGTAGTGACTGTGCAAACCAGTCTTTTTGATTGTAGGGTTGCAAAACCGTGTATTACCCTTGGGATGCAAGATGTAACTTGTGGGTTAGCACATTTGTGACTGCAGTAAAAACACAGATTAAGACCCAGTGGAAAATATTTGACATTTAATTTTTCCTGGAGAATATTCCCATGACAAGCACAGACATGGTGAAATTTCATCTTTACAGAAAATGTGAAGTCAACCTGTTTCTACTGAGGCCCAAGCTTTTGGCCCCACTCAAACATCACCAGCAAAGCAATGCTAAGTAACATATGTATGGAACTGGGGAAAAAAAGTAAGATTTTAAAATTATACTAACCAACTACAATGCAAATAACCTGACACAAAGCCTAATCATTACATGTTCCTTAGAATATTGGTTTACTTTTCTGTCAGAAATAATAATAATTAACTTCTATTACAGATGATCTTCAATGCTGATGAGGCCCACAACATAGTTAAGGAGGTAGGTTTTAACTAACAGCTGTATTTCAAAGTTCTTTACCATGCCTTGCACTATAGTGAAAGCAGTTATTTTCCTTGACCATCCCAGATAAATATAAAATTATATAGAAGTAGTATTTATATAAAATGAAGACAGAGTTTAATTTTGGAGCTGCTTTAAGTTTCATCTAATTTCTGTCTTCAACTACCTAAAGAGGAGGAGGTAGATGAGGGGAGAGATAGATTTGCATTAAGGAGGGGTAGCAGTCACAAGTTGCAAGGGAAATTCACTCAAAAGCTTTTTTGCCCTCTATCCAACTAGAGATAAGCTACTCACTAGAGAGGTTGCAGGAAGCTCTTGTGGAGTCTCTGTTCTTGGAGATTTTTAAAACTTGACTGGCCAAGGCCTTGAACAATGTTACCAGATGTGGGAGTTAGCCTTGGCTAGTGAGGGAGGTTGCGCTACATGAGCTCCTTGTTCTAGGAATGCTTTTAAAAAGCATTTTTTAAAGAAAAAAAGCGGGCTGAAAGTGAGTAGCCTGATAGTCTAAATGAAATACCTACTACCTAGAAAGTGGTTAATGAGGAGCCTGTAGCTTACAGATGCCGTCAGATTTTGCAGGGAAATAGTGTTTTGAGAAAGGAATTTCTAGAGGGGCTCTGCAGGTCCTCTCCCACCTGCACTTCTGAAGCTGCTTCAGTACAGAACAGCAAGCTCTTGGATGTCAGATAAACAACAATTCAGCCCTTTATGTAACTGTCCCTGCCTTGTAAAGCCAAATACGGTGTGACACAGTCTCCAGACACTGGGAGTAAAGCCAAGCGTTTCTGCTTCCAATTGGATGCTTAACCAGGGCCAAGGCACTCTAGCACTGGGTACATTCCTGGAAGGACCAAAATCCTTGAGGGGTCTTATCCCTCTTCTGTCTTCTTTTGTGTTTTGTGAATGTTTGTTTCCATTGACTCCTTTGGCCAGCTTTATACACTGTGATATGGAGTAACTGCTTTTCAAAATCTGGGGCACAGGTCTCTTACACAGCCTGTTAGTGGAGGGTTAGTGCATTGGATAAATCTTACTGAATCAGAGAACACAGTTTTACTTTGCTTACTTTTGCCAGGTGTGTGTTTCTTAAGTGAATTCCTCAATTTTAAAAAGTATCCATCAGCACATAATTCTGAATTTCTTAAGAGCAGAGAATGCAATTGAAGAGTTACACTTCGAGAGAAGGGGTTTTGTTCAATCATTTCAAGTTTAAGCAAAGGTTGGCCAATCTGTAGCTGTGGAATAAAATGCGATTTTCAATCAGTTCAGATATTTCTTGTGCTGCAAGATACGACGCTTGAGTATCTCTCGTATCTTCCTCATTTTTTAAGCAGGGATATGCATTTCACTATTGTCCCTCTAGCTCTGAAGGTTTTGGAATCTTGCTTATAAGCTCTGAAATGTTGGCCAGCCCAAGCTGATATTGATTTGAGTAGTACCATTTCCACTACAGGAGCTTCTGAAAGCCAAGCTGGAGCAGGCAGTCACTGGGAACAGTGGGGAATGTTAGGATCTTCACTGGTAAATGGATCCGTTCACTTGGTATCCAGAGCATACGGCTGAAGTCTTTCCTGCAAGAAATGTTCAGTCGGAGCCTCATTTTTATTCCCATAATATGGTGGTAAATAGGTACTAAAATTAAGGTTCCAAGAAGGGTCATTTTACTTCCCATTCAGCACCTGATACCTGATGAGCTCAAGTGATTTAAAGTAATCTGATTGCCAGAAAAAAACCCTCAGATTATGCAAAACATTTTAAAACTCTGTGTTTGGAAGTATGTTTACTGTGACTGGTTTTTCTTTTCTCTATTTTAGTGCATAGAAAGTGTTTTAGGCAAGGCGGATTATAATCACAACAAAGTCAACCAGTGGACTGCTGCCATAGTAGAGCAGTCACTGACACACCTGGTAAAACTTGGGAAAACCTATAAGTACATTGGTAAGTACAAGAAGCTGTACTTGTACCACAGGCAGTCACAATAAATAATTGCTGAAAGGTGCAGAAGAATGCTGTAAACAAAGCAGAGCAGGGACCTGAACTCTTCTGTTACACAGATTTTTAATAATACCTGTGGTAAAGCTGTGGCAGTTTTACCTGGGCTTAGCATGCTGGTAGCACGTAACACAGAAGATTACATGTTACATGGTCTTTCCTTATTGTTAAGCAACCCCAAAACAATTATATCAACTTTTTAGTATAGTTCAGGAAATAATTGCTATCTTAAATAAAATTTTCAGCCGGATTAAGCTTCCTATAAATACCAACATCTGGAAGACTTTAGTCCTGTATGCTAAGTCATGTCCCATTACATTTATATGTATACCCATGGAAGGGAAATGGAAATAAGAAAGTTTAACCCACTTTGGTCCTTTTGTGGAGTGTTCATGTAATAGCAAGTGTTTGCACTCTTCTCTTTTGAAAGTCTTGAACTCAAGTTGTCAGTGGTTTTATGACCATTGCAGGTCAGTGTAGAAATGCTGCATGTTACCAGTGTGGTTTCAGAGAGGAGTCAACAAGTATTTTTGGGAAACAACTCTCACTGAGTGCAACTTCTGCTGTACCTGTGAGGACAGCACCTGCAATCCCATTCTGAGGGGCACATGACACAAGCCATATCTAAGTAGTTTAAAAGATGAAAACCATAATCCTATTAGCAAGTGTTTTGTTAAAGCCGCTGTCTTTATGCGAGTAAAAATAATCATGAAATGAGTAACAAGCTTTTGAGGAAAATACTGGGGGCTAGGGGGCTGTCAAAAAAGGTTTTGCCTTAGCTAAATGCCACATGCCACCCATTTGAAAATGTAATACAGGCTTAAATTCATAAGTACTGAATGATTCACCTCTTCTGCTTTAATTATGAATCCCCTGATTTTATGACTGTATCTTGCAGTTACCTGTGCGGTGATGCAGAGGAGTGGAGCTGGTCTTCACACAGCAAGCTCATGCTTCTGGGATACCACAACTGATGGTAAGTTTCCCCATCCAAATACAAACTTTGTAGTAAGAGAAATGCTTCTTTTTTCTTGCTCAGTTGTAGTAGTTTGGGCTGAACATTTTCAGGAGTGGCTGTGGAAGCAGTAGCTTTCAGGATGAGGTGCTTGTTTACAAACCCAGCAGAAATGTTATCAGTCGGTGCCTGCATTAAGAGCAATTGTTTTGTAAACTATGAGAAGCAGGAATAGAAGTGCCTTTCATTCTGAAACAAGAGTCAAAACATGTAATCCTCTCAGCTGAAGAGGCAGTAGAATGTTGCTCACAGTAAATACACGTGGGTAGCCCTAAACATATCTGCCTGCTGTGAGGGGACAGCTACTTTGGGGGAGAACAGAACTTGGCAAAAAATAGAAATAGTTTGACTAACAGTACATGTTTCAGCTACTTAACTGTCAGCCAGGCTTTGTATGCATTGTATTGCTTCAAAATTAGTTCTAAATACATTTTTTCACAGGTTCAGAATATCATGGGGAAACAAAATAATCTGCTGTCTGCCACAGATTCAGAAAGGTCTTTTTAGAAAAGACTGCCAAGGTTTAAAACAGAGAGGGCCTCAAAAAGTCAACGAAGTTTAAAAAGATATCATAAAATGAAGTTAAGTAAATAAGTACAGTTTAATCTTCATGTTTCCTTTGCTTGTAAGGCATTGATACAACAGAAGGGGAAAAACTGCAGAAAGTAAATACACTAGAATGTATTTGATCCAGTCCCTTTTCTGATTTCTTGTCTGATTGTCATTCCAATTTCAGTATGAGAATTTCAAGGATTTTTGCAAGTCCAGCTTTTGAAGAAAAATACTGCAGTGGCGTTTTGCCATTAACTGTCTTAAGCATCCAAGGCTCATGTTAGGTAGCAAACAATGTACAAGTTAATGGAAATATTTTGAGGAGTGTAGTCTTTTTATAGCCAAGATGACACCATACTATTTACCTTAAATCACAACTGAAACATTCATACCAATTTGGCATAATTTACAATGTGATAAAGTGAATGCAGGAAAGACAATGGAGTTCTGTTTAAATTTTGTAATAATCTCTTCTAGGAACCTGCACAGTGAGATGGGAAAACCGAACCATGAACTGCATTGTCAATGTGTTTGCTGTTGCTATACTCCTGTAGCTGACTGGAAGAGAAATATGAGCAACACCGAAGCCTTTAAAAAATAAATCATCCTAACATACGGCTAAATATTTCAAACTATTTGTTTCTGTATGAGGAGCATACAGAAGTTCTCTACAGAGAGCATACAGTCTAAGCCAGTTCTCATAGATTAGTTATCTGAAAGCTAGCAAAAAAAATTTAATATATATATATATGTATCTATCTAAAGAGAAAGTTTTAGTAATTTAAATATTCAGAAGTATGTTAATGAGAAGATGCCACAAAGATCAGTAGAATTTATGTCAAAGCTAATATCAAAGATACTTTATTCAAGAGGAACAAAACACATCACATCAAAGGAGATGTCAAAGGGCAAGCAAGACCTCTCAGGATTATGGTGCCTTTGGGAACAAATTAAGAACACAATTCAGAGTGGATATACTGTAAACAATACTGGCTCTCCATGCTTGATTAAACAAAGCAAGCTCTCCCTTTGAATGCTGGTGCTTGTGAACTTGCATGAGCATCACATTTTGGTCAAGCATGAATGTTTACAATGACACCAAATCCAGGTAAGCTTTTCCCCCGGAGGCAGAGGAGGACTTTGCTGGGACAGAGGTGAAATATACCCAGTCCTAGCAGAATTCTAATTTGTCTTCAAATGAAGAACATAATATTTGTTAGCAATTCAGGGAAACGTGCTGGGAATCTGACACCAGCCCTTAATTCATCATTTATAAATCTGAAAACCTTCTCAAGGTACTTAAATTTGATTTTATTCCATGATTACGGTATTTGTGACAAGCACTTTATTGATTGCTCACGCAGTAGCCAGGAGATAGGGGCACCCACATTACTCCAAGTAGGATTAAAGTGATCAGTGAGAAGGCACACACATTTCTAGAGGCTCTTGTTGGCTTTGAAAGCATTTATCAAAGCAAGATACCTGTTCTTTGAGTTTTTCCTACATTCTCTAAGTCTAGAATTGGATCTTAGTCCTATGAAATAAACCAGTTAAGTTTTGAGCACTAAGAGTTCCCCTCCTTTAAAGATTTATGCAAGTTCTTAACTTTGCTCATGTGATGAGTGTTAACTTGAAATATTCCACGTGGAAGAAAATAATTTGCACACATGCAAGTATTTGCTGGATTGGGGCCTACAGTTTTGTTCATTAATGCACAAATTATATGATAAAGAGATGTATCAATACCAAAAATGCCTAAATGATTGCTGCCACTAAGTGGCAGCTGCACTAAGTTGTTTTCTCAGATGCTGCTTAAGGATAGATTTTTTTTGTTTATTACTGTATGTCTTTGAAAGAGACTGGTAACTACCTAACAGCTGCTGTAGGGCTGTTTTGAATTTTAAGAAATGAATATTAAAGCACTATTACGCAGTTTTGTTTGGTTTGGGGTTTTTTTTCAGATAACTGACTATTAGGGCATGAAACAAGTGTCCTGTACAAAGAGCAAGCTAAAGAATATTTTATTTGCTTAAATTGTGTATACATACAGCTAGTGTGATAGTACAGAAGGAACCATGTGTATGTGTAACTTACAATGCTGTTCAAAATATCTTGCTTTGCAGACAAATAAAATTCTGCTTTTACCGAAGTGCAAGTAAAATCAATGCTGTAATACTGCATTTGCCAAAGGCAACTGCAGCGTGAAGATGTATGTGTATGTTGTACTGACCTTCAAATGTAGAATAATTAAGCATTATTTGGGTAAGGACAGAAATTTCTGAATAAGGTTCTAGCATCCAAGAGCCAAATTGTGGAACTGACAAAAATCCATTAGTTTCACTGGTATTTGGGATTGTGCAATGTGAAAAAATGCATGGGGTAGCAACTGGAAAAAGGTTTGGTATGATTAATGTGGTTAAAGAAGTGGGTGAGTATAAACAGGGGTGGCTTTTGTGCCCCTTTCATAGGTATTCAGGTGCAAAGGTCTGAAGAAATATTCCACAGAGCCATTTGTGCTCTCCTTTGATGTTTTTGCTTTACTTGAAAACAAGATGCATTGAATAAGACCATCGGTTTAATGGGGCTTGGTGGAGGTCCTGCTGAAAGAAGGGACCCTAGAAAATACTGCTTAATCGTAAGACTGTTTCATTTTTCTTTCTACCAAAAAAAATAAAGTTTTGCCTTAGTTGTATTTTTGTCTTGTGTTCTTCATCAATATAAAAAGGAACTGAGAAAAATACTCCTCTTACTTTCCTTCACTTGTATACAATAGTGAAAACTTGGGAAAGACATCGAAGCTGCATTTTAGAGACAAGATCTTGTCAAAGTCCTGTTTCAGATGCGTCCTGATTTCTTACACCTCTGGTTCTCAGACCTCTTCCCCCTACCACATGTTTTGATGATGCAAGTTAAAGCTTTTTTCATACAGAAAGATTATTATGAAGCTCTAGGAGAAGTATTTTCATTCTGCATCATATCCTAGTAAACTTAACTTCATTCCCATCTTTCCTTTCCCCATCCTCTGTGGGTACAAAGAGCTATTTCTAACTCTCCTAACAAATGTGAACATCATTATCTGCTTTTTTCAAGTAGTTTATTTCAAGGAAAAATCTGCAGAGTATGAAAGCCCACAACATTTCACTGGTATTTTCTATCAATACAGTATTTTCTTAGTTGTTGCAATCAGGGGTATGGGTTATTGTTAACAATGGGGGTCTTATTAAGGGGCAGAAGAGTCTGTATGAAGGTATAGCCCATGTATATGGAGCTGTATGTTCCCAGGTATGACGTCATGGTGAAAGATGCCTGCTATTCTTCCCATGCAGATTTTGTTAATCTAAACAGTGAAAGTGAAAGTAAAGGATCAGATTTGTTCCTTTCCTTCTCATTGCCTGCCAGGAGTCTGCTAGTCCCTCGTTACGTTTCTGATGGCTGTGGTCCCATTACACTCAGCTTGATCAGTGGAACAAGTACAAATCCTGGTGTGTTCAACTTAGATTCATGCAGTCTAAAGCACTTCACAGGAGCCACTGAAATCCCAGCTCTCAGCTAGCCAGTGTGGAGTTGGACATGAATGTCAGCACACTGATATTTTAAGTACACCATAAAAGAGAGAATACTGGTAGCCTATATGCACCAGTGGAGTGGCTGCTTTATGGAGAAAGACAGGATTCGTTATAATACAGAGAGCAGTTCCTGTAATGACCAGTTCTTACCTGATTGTTGGGATGTCTCTTGCTGCCTCTTGCACAGTCTGACCAGGTCGTTTTGTTGCTATTTAATTTGGAGAGGGATTTTTTAGCACAGTCACGGTGTGATAAAAGTACAGAGGCAGACTGCACTCCCATCAGAATATCCTGAGTCAGGAAGGTCTGCCCGTGTGCTGCAAAGCCAGCACCGGTTTGTCTCCCAGGGAGTATCCCAGCTCAGATGTGATATCCTGTAAATGCAGCAATAATCCCAGTTTTACAGCAGCTCCAAAGCTGTGCAGTCGTATTTATATTGTGCTGCATGTGAGCTGCTCTGCCTGCTGGGTCTGTGCCAGGTGGGGGGACTGTGGACATTGGTTGTACATGGAATGGTTTCTTTCTCCCCCCTCCTCAAAGAAGGCTGAGACAAGCACTGCGTGCCCACCGAGGGAGATTTTCCTGCTTTGATGAATCTAAACCACCAATGCGTAACTGGAGGTTTCAGCTCACGTGTTCCACCAAGCATCTGTTTTCAAACACAGGAAACATATGTGGCAGCAGCTTTATCTGTTACATAAAAGTTTTCTAAAAAGAAACAGGGTCGTGCTAGAGTGACAGCTGCAAACACCCCTGAAACTCCCGTCCCACGTCTGACCTAAAATGACTTGAAAAGGAAAATCAGAGTCACAGAAACCCCTCACTGGTCATTATGGTTTGTGTCAGGCACTTGCAGTTGCTCCCATGCAAAGGTGCTACCAGGGCCACAAAGCACATATGCTTGAAGCTAAAGAGACAGAAAGGCAAGTTTTGTAGTGACCTGCCACTTTAAGTAGAGTTTCGTCATATTTGTAGGTTAATGACAGAGTTGGTAATCTGTGCTTGTGGCTTCACAGTGTAGAGACCACAGAGTTCAGAACCAAAGCCATGAAAATCCCCCATCCAGAGGGGAAGGTGGTGAGATGGACTGACTGGCTCAGCTGCAACACTTTCAAACTTCTTTCTAGTCAGCAGGTTCTCCTCCTCATACACCTATATTGGATATAATTAAAATAATTTCTGAACAGCACCTCCTAGAGTATGAAACATCATCATAACAGCAAAACCATCCATGTATCTGTAAACACCTTAGGAAGAAATTAAACATTCCCTGCTCTATAATTTTGTAGAGTTTACTGCAATTTTTGAGGCAGCTGTCATTCAGTGCTTATTCATGACCATGTGGGAATTGAGGGAAGGGAATGAATAACATTAAGTCGTTATTTGACAAAAAGTATGATATTTCTATATAACTCACCATACACACATGTATATATTTCTAAATATGTTCACCCCTTTTTGCTTATCCATTTTGCTCACAATGTTGAGTCATACATAGGCGATTTTGTTCATTTAGAATTTCATCTCTAGTTGCTTATTTCCACTTCATCAGTGTCTAGGTATCAAAACAAGGACTCCAACAGTGTTCATACAAACAAATATCCTGACTAGAGCTAATACAATTTAACATTTAGATGTTACCCAGCAGAAGTGAGAGGATGTGGTAACAGCAAGGCTGTGGCTGACTTTATTGGTACTCACAGCACTCTGCTTGAAGCAGTCATGACTTTATCCAACCTCAGTAAGTAACTCTGGGGGCTTGTTTGCTGTGTGGGCTTCTACAGCAGCTGTTGAAAGAGGTCTGGCCAAATGACACAAGAATCTAAGGCAGGGTTTCCAGTGATGTCATTTGTTAGTCTGAAATGTCTTCAAGACTATGTGGAGACCACACAGATCAATGCTGTAATAGCTGTGTAATGTTCATGCCTGAGTTGAATGTTGTAGAAAATTAAACAGTGGGCACAGTTGCAGCTAGGTGGTCTGGTGATGTTGTGAGCAACTTATATTTGCCTATTTCATGGCACTCATCGCAGGTCCCCTGAACGGTAGTTGAAATGATTTTTTGTAGGGATCAACTTCGCAAAAGCTGGCTTTGGAAGGGAAGGAATTGAGTAGCTTCAATTTAAGGTTTATATCTGGATCAGCTGAGGCTTAGGGATCAGTGCTGAGGTCTTCCAAGCTCATCTCTCCGTAGCATTGCTTTGACATCATAAGCAACTTATGCAGTTGCCTTAGCTGTGTGTGTGCGTGTCTGTGAGCAGTTTAGGCGTCATTTGAGCAACAACTGGAAAATGCATACTTTCCACTTGGGTCTCCATGGGCTGCTCCACAGGAAGCAGACACAGACCTCTCTGAGCAGGCAGTTCTGCTGCTGCTGGGTGCAGGGGACAGCTACAGCAGGAGAGCAGTGGGACATGGTGGCTGGTGTGGGCCAGCCAGGGAGGAACTGCCCCAGCTGCAGGCTTAGGAGTCATAGTTCTAACACACAACAGAAACTTTGTTACACAACAGCCGGGGGCAGTTCTGGTTGTGCCATTCCCCTCGAAACCCATGTTATCTGAGAAATGGTCACAGCCCCCAGGAAACGTGAGGCTGCCAACGGCCTGTCTTTGCTGGCCGGCAGATACCCCACAGATGCTCTTCTTACTTCCCCACTGGGAATTCCGGAGTCAGGGCCCAGCTGCAGCTGTGAGCTTGCTGTGGCAGTCGCCCACTCATCTTCTGACCTGGGCTGTTTTGGTACTACCTGTTGGGCCCAGTAAAAGTAAGCCTTTAGTATGCATGCTTAACTACATATATGACATACTTTTAACATTAGTGTTGCTACTATTAAAAATGCCTTCTCTTGAGAAGACACACAGGACTGCCATTTATATGTTAGACCACAACAGTAGTGATACCTATTGATACTGGAGAGATGCTGGTGAACTAAAAATAAAATTGGTGTTACCTATTGCCAACCTCCTTCATTCACCTACTGCAGCTCGTCAAGGGATTGTACAATCTCCTAAAAACTTGCTTAATATTTTCTCTTTTATAAGCCAAACCTGAAACTGAGAAAAGCAAAGAAGGGAGGCAGTGTGAAGGGGCATGGAATACAACAACAGCCAAAACAGAAACTGAAGAAATAATCAAGCTTCCAATTTACCTTTTATTTTCTACACCCCAACTCGTAGAGCCAACCCTGAAATGCAGTTGAATTTACAAAACCTGGTCTCCACCCCTTCTGTTTCCAGTAATCCATTTGTTCCCTCAGCTCTGGTCTCATTTCTTTAGGAAAATAGGTTAAACAAATAAACCTAGCTTGGAAACCCATCTTAAGAATTGCTCAAACAGTAGCCACTGGAATTGTGTTCCTGGTTCTCCACAATAGTAGTAGCAGTAGCAGTAGTAGTAGTATTGTTTTTCTAGTAGTATTATTACTGCATCATCCAGAAGCGCCAGGTTTGGAACAATGCCCAGCTATGCTGTATGTTACTCAAACATAAAAGAAAATCCCAACTACAATCTGAAAGCCATTCAGTTTGACTGTGGAGACAAAATGGAAATGGATGGACACATCCATTGGCAGTCCTAGGAACACACAGAAGTAATATCAGCCACTCCAAACCCAACGGTCCCAGAAAGGGATTTGAGCCCAGCAGTTGTCTCAGGATGAGGACAGAGATGAAGGTCTCTGAGGAAGGTCATTGCTGAGCATGTTGGTGCTGACTGTTGGGTGCAACAACAACTGGGGAGTGGGGACTTGCCTACGTAGAAACTTTACTCGGGGCATTGAGAGTCACACCAGGTTAGAAGTCAGACAGAAGAAGGTTTAAGACGAAAATGTGAGAATGAACAATAGTATAAAATACTTTTTCAGGTATAGATGGAAGAGAACAAAAGTTGGTAGTTGTATGAGCAAGAAAATATTTCTATTAGTTTTTTAAAAGATGAGAACATTCTTGAATTGGGTGGAGAACAAGACAAACAAGGTGAGAGGTTCCCTCTGCAGCTTGGGTGACATTTACAAGATATGCAAAGTCCTGGGCAACCTTTCCCAACGACACTTTCCTCAGCAGGAGTAAATACCTACTCGGCATGTAAGGCAGTTGTTTGTCAGTATTTTCTCTGCTGATACCGCCTCCTTATGCAGTTACAAAATGCAAAAGCTGTCCCCACTAGCTAGCAATGAACAATGTTTTCGTCCATTGGTAGGGGAAGATCCAACAGCTTGAAAAAAATTAAAGGGCTGTGGACATTAGCTAAATAAGGAGAGAACATCTGTTACCTCTAAAGGGGAAGTGGCATCTTAATGGGTTACAGCTTAGTCTTTGCAAATGACTGGAAAGTTAACACGAGGACTTTCATAATTTTCTTGGGTTTGGGGCTGGTTTCTGTTGCTTACATAAACGCAAGTGTGCCTGTTAAATTTTCCTAGTAGGCAGTTGCCTGTATCTATCACCCCCTGACAAAGTCTGAGAAATGCAGATTTTCTTATGCAGCGTTAACAGTTGGGGGATGCTGGTTTTTTCTACCCAGTCTCACAAGCTGAGACTCATGCAGAGTCTGCCATCATGTCAGCCATACCCTGGGCTGCATCAGCAGCACCCTGGGCAGCAGGTTGAGGGAGGGGATTCTGTCCCTCAACGCTGCTCTGCTGAGATCCCATCTGCAGTGCTGCAGCCAGTTCTGGGGTCCCCAGCACAGGAAGAACATGGACCCTGGAGAGAGCCCAGAGGAGGCCACCAAGATGATCAGGGGGATGGAGCACCCCTCCTATGAAGACAGGCTGAGAGAATTAGATTGCTCAGAAAAGGAGAAGAGAGACTTTAGGGTGACCTAACTGTGGCCTTTCAGTACCTGAAGGCAGCCTACAAGAAAGATGGGGAGGGACTATTTACAGGAGTCTGTAGTGACAGGACAAGGAGGAATGTCCTCAAACTTAAAGAGTGTGGGTTTAGATTAGATATTAGGAAGAAATTCTTTACTATGAGGGTAGTGAGGCACTGGCACAGGTTGCCCAGAGAAGCTGTGGCTGCCCCATCCCTGGAAGTGTTCAAGGCAAGGCTGGATTGGACTCTGGATTCCACTCTGGAGTGGACTCACCTGGTCTAGTGAAAGTTGTCCCTGTCCATGACAGGTGGGTTGGAACGAGATCTTCAAGGTCCCCTTCCAACCCAAACCCTTCTATGATTCTATGATCATCTCCCTCCCTGATTGTTACTGTTCTCTTTCTGCCAGCTCCAAGATCCCATCCCCAAATGTTGCTACAGAGATCTCATCTTTAATCTGTCACTGCTACCTGTACCCTGTTAACTCACAGTCAACCACCCCAGCACCCTGGAAGGATTTAGTGCACACAAGTACTTACAGAGGGCAGCAGTGCATAAAGGGCTTTAATAGGATATTGTCTTCTTGGAGGAACAGTGGGAAATGCTGTAAGTACACCGATGTATTGGCCCCATACTGCAGTGCTCAGGCCAACACTCACATCACTGTGGTTACCCTGGAGGAGAGCTTGGGGGGTTCAGAGTGCCTGCTTGGGGAAAAGCTGCTGGAATGCCCCAGGCAGTGATGTGAGGGCACATGGCACACCAACTTGCAGTGCCCAAATAGTTCATTCAATATGAAGCCTTTTACAGTGGTACCAGCTGAACATCTGACAGATTAACGCAAACACGGGCACTGGGACATTTATTAAATTACCAACAACAATGACTAACTTGAGGCAAGATTCCCTGGCTATGTTTGCAACACAGACTTTGCTGCCTGCCTCAAAGGACATGAAATGGCAGGGAGATGGCTCACTTCCAGCTGCAGCAACAACTGTGGCAGGGACTATAATCTTTAGAGGTTTCCTGCAAAGCTAATACAAGGTAATACTGGGAAACTGAGCATCAGTTAGTCCTCTGTAAGCAGTGTTTCATTGCAACTCCTGTTGTTGTCCTTTACACACTGCTTTTATCATTATTTCCTTTGACTTGTAGCATTAGGTCTTTGCTATTAAGTGCTTAACTTATGCATGTGAGATGGACAACAGTGATGGACAATGATCCACATATTTCCTTACCCATTTGCAGCCCTATTACAGTGAGAGTATTGCATGAATTGTTAACAGATGAGAGAAACTTTTGTAATTTTTAGGCAGAAAATGGCTGCTCACGGTCTACAGGGTTCTTTTTCTGCCTCCTCAGGGGAATTTGCTTTAGAAAGTGTTTCTCACAGTTGGTTTGTCAGTCTTTGCTGATTATTTCCTTTCTGCTGTCTGAGCAAAGGTAAGGTCTCAGAGGGCTTGAGTGAATTCATCAGCTGAAAACAGCTTCAAGCTAGCGTTGGTTGCCACAGATGAAAGGGAAGTACAAGAGAAAAACAGAGAGGGTGATAAAACCTCAGCATCAATTTGCTTCATTAGCTGATTATGGGAACTAGCCCAGTCTTGGGTCATCTGCAGGATATTCACTTATGCCCTGGCTCCATGGCATTGCAGGGTAGAAACCTCTTTGGTCTATAGAAGTGAAGAGTCTGTGATATGAAATTTGACACATGCTGTGCCAAAATGCTCTGCTATTTACACCAGTGCTGACAGCTACATTTTGGCCTATTAACTGCAAAGAGATTATGGCAATTGCCTTGTTCCAGCTCTTCCCTATGCCATTTTTGCACCTAGGAAAATTCCACCTGCATCTCCTCAAGTGTTCTCCATCATCCAAAGAGAATCTTACAGAGCCACAGTGCAGATCCTGACCTTTGCACAGGCCAGTCTAACTCACACGAGTGTAAAAAGACAAAACCTACATAGGAAACATCTATGCTTTACTTCAAAGATGACTTCACCAAAAATGTCTCTGCAATTCATTTGCTCTGAAGGCTATAAAACTTGGGGTGAATGGTATTTGCATATTTTCTGGTCTTAAGTCCTGTCGATCTACAAGTACAAAACAAAATCAATCAAAATGTTACTTACAGGACACTTTGCTTTGTAGGGTGCTTCCAGAATAAGAAAACATCACTTCCATGAGGGAGAGATGTTCTGATTCTCCCTTGACTGGCCTTTCCTCCCTGCGTCCCTTCCCCCTTCTTTGACAATGCTTTGCAACGTGGCTTGGTATTTTTGGGGGCAGTAAGGTGGTTTTTTTGGTCATGTTCCTCATTTCTGAACAATGAAAATGAACTATAGGTCAAATGCAGGGCTTTTTTTACAGGATAAATGTACATAATATGACACACATGCCAAAAGTCTAGTATAGAGCAGCTCACAAATTTCTTTCATTGTGGAATTTACCATTAAAATCATTAAGCAGAAGGAGAGAATATTATTGGAGAGGTCCAAAACAGTCTGGTTTGGCAATCCAGAAGTGGCTCCAGCCCTGGTCTGTTTGTAGTGGTGGGGGAGGTTGCAGCAGAACCATGTTTCATGATACGTGCACTGCAGTGGCTGGAGCTCGGAGCAAAGCCTTTGTGCCTCTTCCACTTAAAACATTGGCAAAAAGATCATGGGAGCTGAAGATTTTCAGGAAATGTGCAGAGCTTGGGAGCAGGAAGGAATATGTGAATGAAGCTGGGGCAGCAGCAAACGGGAGAAGAAACGAACAGGGAGAAATCGGTGGTAGCTGGTGGGGCAGAAAGGCATCAGTTTGCCAGGGAGAAGAGTGGAAAGTGGAAAGAGAGGGAATAGGGCCAGCAGAGGTGCAGAATGGGACTGGAAAGAATTTGTAATCTTTCAGCAAGTCTTTCAATGCTTTTCCACCCCGCTGTGATTAATTTCGCTGCTAGTCTGGGATGGTTTGTGTGTGGTGAATGTAAATGAGACCTGTTGGTTGTTAAGGTCTGTATCAAACACGAAAGTGAGCGTCTGGTTCATGACAAGTAAGTACTCTGGCTTGTGTCTGTGCAACTGATGCTGGTTTTACACAGTCAGGCATAAGGATCTCAATCCTGTCAGTGCTTACAACTGTAGCATCTTAATGTATGCTCCTAACTTCCTTTGAGAATATATAACTATGTGTTTGAACACTTGGCTGTGAATTCTACAAAAAAACTCACTGAAAGATGAAAAAATATAAGCAGCCAACATTAACTTGCTAAGAGCACTCCAAAATAGAGAAGGATCCTCAGAAAAAGTGCCAAAATGAGACCCTAACATTATTGCTTTTTGCTCATAAATACCTTGTGTTCCACAGGCAGATTTTTGTTGCGGGTTTTTTTTTCTGTTTCTAATTTATTTTAACCCGCCATTTGAGAACTGAAAGGCAGAAAATCCCCACCCAGCAGAGAAAGTCTTACAGGTCTTCTAAGAGAAAGACGTATTTTGCAACCGGAGTGGTTTCCCCACCATGATGGTGAACAGGCAGAGGAGCACTTTTATTGTGGGCTAAAACTTAGGAAAACTTGGATTGCATTTGCCCATATGTACACTTTGCAAGTAGGGACCAGAGAAGGAAGGAGGACTAGGTGAGACCCAGTCCATACCAAGGTCTGTCTTGGATATATTATCTGAATATTGCCCAGTCATCTCCAAAGTCCCTTTCCAGTTTCCCAAGTCCAGATGAGGCCAATGGAAACCAAAGCTGCCCAGCACCCCAGAGGGTCATGGTCTTTAACTGTAGGACTAACTACATTGAATTGCAGTGTGAGGATATTGATGAATTAATGAACTGCTTGTTTCAGAGGACTACATATGGGAAGGCAGAAAATATTATATAAGAAAGGAAGGAAAACACGCTAGGCTGAGGCCGTAAGTGAGAACAACTTTTCTATCCAGTCACTTTGAAATGAACTCCTCATTGCTCCCATTAGTTGAAACAGTTATTTTAATAATCCAACTGTCTTTTCTTGCCCTCAGCAGAGTATTTTTCATTCGAGTAGGGATTTTTTGGAACTGAAGGATAGATCAGACTTCAATCCACTTTGTAAACTCAGGTACAGCATAAGTTTAACGGTGCCAGAGCAAGCACAATATCTCATTTACTTTGGCTCCCAGCAAATTAGGACCTTAGTAAAGACAGAAGGAATAGTTTTGTGGTGGCAATTGAACCTCGCCAATGAAATATGGACCACCCTCAAGTCCTGCCTTCAACCATTCAGTGCCACTCTGCTCGTGCTGCTTCAGCCCTTGGTTCACAGAAGCAACCCCGAGACATCCCCGTCCTTCAGAAAACCTTGTTGGTGCTACTGCAGCAGGGTCAGGGTGCCTGAGGACCTTGACAAAACTGCTGAGTACCATGTGCAGTGTCTCAAAAAAAAGTGAGAAGCCACCCTTTATTTCCAGGGCAGGCCCTTTGGAATCAGCAACTTGACAGCAAAAGAATCATTTTATTGTGAAGGTGACCGCTTTCCCCACCCTGGAGAGAGAAAATCCCCAAGTGCACAGAAGGAAGAATTTACAGCCAGAGGCCCAGCTGATAGCAATGGTCAGATTGGCATTGTGGCAGTGGCATTTGATCACAGAAGAGGACTGTGCTTGCAGCTCACCTGTAGCCCACTGCCCTGAGGACTCAAGATAATTTGTTTCTTACATTTGTATTTCAGTGCTATCTGTTTCACTCTTGCATCCTAGATTTAAAAATCCCTTCATAGCCAGACCACAACTGATAATGCATAGCTTGCAATTTTAGCAGATTTAATATAACAAACTTTTGAAAGAAACTGAGAAACACTTGCTTATTCTTTTATATGTTTTAGGAAGACAATGATTTATTAATAAACATAGAATTACTTTTTCTGAGTTGAAGGTGACAAACAACCCCTGGTACAAGTGTGCAGCTGGTCAGGGAGTGTCACTGCAACTGAATGAGTAAGGAAAGATCCCTGGTGTTTTAAGAATAAAGAGCGCAATATTTAGAAAATTAATGGTTGAGTTAAAATACAGCCCTCCAAGACTCTTCATACCATAACTATACTGTCTCCATTTGACCCCTTGCAATTCCTCTTTGACCACTTACTAAGGGCATAAAGCCTGACCACATTTCCATAAAAATCAAATACAAATATTTCAGTGCTCTCTACATAGGGTGGGACCCTTATTATATTTCAGTAGCAATATTTTTCAGTCCACAGAAGTTTCTTGGTTCTGCTTATGTTCTCTTATGATTTAGCAGGTGTGTTTCAGACAGAATTATGTGATTTGAGTATGGCCCTTCTGAGTGAAAGAACTCTAAAATTCCCCACCAAGAGTTGATCTTTGCCAACATTCATCGATAACTGATGTTAATAAATAGGGACTGGTAGGTTGTCTTTCTGAAGTAGCATTCAGAGCTTGGATAACATCTAAAAATGCTATAAAGGGAAAGCACATCCTGTCTGGCAGGCTGAGGTGTAAAATATGCTACATGCAACCAGATGGCTGCACAAACTTGTCTGAAATTGCAGAAGGAGACCACCACTTTCTTCTGTGGCTGCAAGAACCTGCCAGCAAGGTCTTGTGCTGTGCAGGAGCTGTTGAAGGGCTTGGCTGCAGAGTTTAAAAGTCACTAAGCAGGCAACTGGGATGAACAGAAGAGTGATGGGATACTAAACTGTGCCTTTTTCAAGGCTTTTTGCGTTTGCTTTTTCAATTTTTTTTTCTATGCTGCTGGTTTTATTGCTTTTTTTTTTCTTCCATTGCTGATATAGAAAGTTTTGGTTCCCTTTTTTTTGTTTGTTTTTAAGAACCTGCTACCTATAGTGTACACACAGAAGTATTATACTGTGTATGGGAGTCTTGTGCACATCAGAAACTTTATTCACAGCTATTCCATAACTGTGAATAAGGTGACCATTCCTTGCTCAAGCTTGTTTCACCACCAAAGAGGAACAGCTGAGCAATAGGGCCAAAAGCACTGTTTGCTTTTAAGAGTGCTTCAGAAAATACCCATTAAATCATTCAGCAACAGATTTTTTTCAGGCTTGGAAAATCAGAAACGGCTGTCTTGAAAACACAAAACCTCTTCTTGTTTGGAGCCCTGCGTGGTGAGCCTGGAGATGTGAAACGGAGCGTTCAAAGCAGCCGAGCGTGACGCACGGGCCAGGTGCAGGACTTGGGCTGAAGCTTGTCACCCCCCGCAGCTGGGGTGCTTCTCAGAAGTCCAGGTGGTTCCTTTCCAGTTCTCCACTTTCCTAAGGAGGAGCAGCTGCTTTTCAGCTGCCTGCGTTCTTTCTTGGAGAGGGAGTTTAAGGCTTACGTTGGAAGCCTGGAAGCTGCTGGTGAGCAAATTTCCTCTTGTAATGAACTAACACTCCCAGTCACCCTTCCCCGACTCCCCTTGTTCCAGGGACCCGCTGCAGCCGGGATGAGCAGTCTTCTAATAGCAAGCATTATGCCAGAATGCTTTATTGTTCAATAGCACTAAGCTTTATCAGTGTGAATTGGCTCCCAAACGCGTTATGGCAGCCTCCACTCTTCAGCAGTCACGGTGAATAATAGGAGGATAAAGGCAGTTAATTGAGGGGAAATCCCCTCACACAGACAAAGAAAACAGATTTCTACTAAATAGCCAGCACGTGGAGGGCAGTGCAAACTTTCCTAACGTAAAACTCGACTCTTTTACTCTACCCCAGCGCCAAAATAATTCCCAAGAAGCAAAGGGACCTGCGTTAGTGTAGCTGGAATTTAGAAGCTGGGCTGTCCTTCCCAGGCTCCAAACAGAAAAACAGATCCAGTCTTTAGACTTTGTATATAATGACTCCCACGTGCTTGGGAGTTAGAAATTTTCTTTGTTAAAAATGAAGTGTACTCCTCGTGGGTCAGCTTCTGAGTTGCTGATGCTCTGCTTGTTGAGTGTGTCAGCGAGGCCCTCAGGTCCACAGAGAAAAACACCTATTCTGGAGCTGTTAAGAAAATGAAAATATGGTCAGAAACTACATATGGAGCAGCTGGGTGCTCTTCATGTAAATCATTTTTATGTTCTATAGATGCAAGGCTTTTTTTCAATTACAGGAACTGAAGTAGAACTGGATGTCTATCCCTTAAAACTTATAACCCCTTAAAACTTATTGCTGCTTCTAAAACATGTGGTGGGCTAAATCTCAGCTCAGCCTGTCAGTCAAGACAGGTTTATTGACCTCACTGAATCAAAGAAACAGAGCTTCAAAGAGCTTATGGCACAAAGTTGTGAGCGGAGCTGTTCTGGATGTTTCCTACTAATTTTGGGTTTTAGCTAAAGGTCATCCATATTCAGGTTTGGGTTTTAGATGTAGAAAGTGGTTTTGGAGGTATTTAGATATCACCTGACATTCCTGTCTACTTCAGCTGGAATGATGGGGGATGTTTTTTTCTAAACCTTCTGCTAATAATTAGATACTCCAAGAAGTATCTTGCCAAAAAGGGATGACTTTTTAAAAAATTGTAGGTCAAAACAATTTGGTCAAAATCATAGATCATGTCCATGGCTGAAACAAGAATAGAAACTACCTGGGGACTGGTAGAAAAAAAAAGCTCCTCAAACTTTATGAGCCAAAGGAACAAGATTGTGCTGTATGACATTTAGACAGAGAAAGCCTCTAGATAGTATAAATTTGCACAAGTTTACCCAGGATGCCGCCCTGCAATTGTTCTGAATTCATTTTCCCAGTTAGGTCTTCCATACAAGGTTTTCTGTTTAAGTCCTGTAATCACATCTTTCTCTTCTTCATGATGCACTACGAAGTGAGTGGCCTGTGGGAAATGAAACACAAAGGACACTGTAAAGACAATTAGATATGGCAGCATCATGTTCTGGTTAAAAAAATAATAATGTCAATACTAATTGAATTATTTCCCAAATGAAAATATGGAATTTATGGTGTTTTGCAAGGAAAGCTAAGATTGGGAAAATCCTGACTATCAGTGTCTACCCCTTCCTTTTCCCCAGACTGGGTGATCTCAAGAGTTAAACCTATGAAGCATTGAGCATAGCAATTAATTACACTTTTTTTTTGCAATGAACTGGTTTAGTCTAAGAACTCTAAAATAGGGCTGCAAATTAAAAAAACGTTTCCCTTCAGGTACGATAATACTGCTCCCTTGACCATAATGAAATCCTGCCAGCTTGTTCTCTGGAAGGTTTGATCCATATGAGGAGGTCTTGCCTGTGTAACTTTCACCTAGACCAGATGAGTTAAGTAAAGCCAGAAAGAGAAGATGTGGTTAAAGTTCAGGCCTTGCAGAGTTCTGCAGCCCTTTTATACAAGAAAAAAACCCCTACAGCTAACTTTATCCCCCAGAAAAAATTGTGGGACTTTTCTTCCTTTCTGGTTTTTTTTTCCATTGCAAATGTGGTAATTTCCTACCTTGCTCCTCCCCCTCCCTGTCTGTCTAGCTGAATTACAGGACTTTAGGCACAGGGTGAATTTTGCAATGGTGAGATATGAGTGATATAAAACATCACTAAAAGCAACAGAGTGAGAGCCTTTCCTGACTCAGTCACACCTTCTCAAGCATCTGCTCCTTTGTATCCCCACAGCAATCTACAAGCACAGGACCAGACAGAGAACTCCTGAGCCCTGAAACAAACATGCTGCTATTGTTCAAACTTTGTGCATTGGCTTCCCTGGGCCCTAAATGCTCTTAATTGCCTAAAGCAGATGTTTTAGAGGTACTTGCATGGTCAGCTGAGGTTGCTGCTGTGAAGAAAGCCTGCTTCCCACCGTGCACAGCCAGAGTAAACCAGAAAGGAACTCAGTGCACATTAACAGCTGATCCCGTGTAATTTCTGATGGATAACACCTGTCTGCATTCAAAACCTCTGAGAGCCAGACGGACACCCAGGAAAAAAAACCATTTGAACATTCACGAAGACAGACATGCTAACATTAACCCCAGCTTTGTGGAAGTGATATCCTCCACCGTGTGGTTACCTGAGTTTCATCCCAGCCTGTGAGGTAGATGTTATAGCTCAGAAACTCTGCGTTATTCCTCTCCTGCATTTGAGCCTCCAGAGATTGCAAGAGGTCAGCAAACCATTCAAAGGCATGAGTGTCCCTGCAAAGCCAGTAAAAATAAATCTGGAAGAGAAAAGAGTGAGCTGTCAGGGGACACAGGCACTGAAGTTTCTGGGTTTATGTCTGCTGAGAGAGTGAAGATTGTAGAGTTCTTGTAGAAATTGTCCCGAACACTTCAGTAGGTGAGTAGGGTGGTATTGAAGCTATTCAGGAATTTTGATGCTGGGAGTGTTGTAAACCTAAATGACTGACCGCAAGAACAAGGAAATATCTTTTTATTTCTCTCCAACATTTTTAGTTTGCAATGTTTCCCCACTTACATCCTTGTAAAAGTTTGTTAGGACATAAATAAATGGTTTAGAGGTGAACTCTTTCTGTCTGCTGGCAGGTAAGATAAATTAAAGAAGATAACAGAACCAGTTCTGATCTCTGAATCTGACCATAACTGCAAAGCGTGACCCCACACCTCTGCACAGGGAATTTCCAGGGGCAGGAGGGGAGAGGAAGATGCTTCCATTGCTCTTCCACTGATGAAAAGTTTTCCTCTTTGTGCTGGGGGAATGAATGCAATATTTGCCCAAGCTGTATTAGTGCCTTGGACTTTGTGTTTCTCAAGCAGATGAACACCCTCTCCACTGCAAGTGGAAATCCCCAGGGCCACAGCCAGGGTTAGCATGTGTGCTTTTGCTCGTAGGCTATTTCTCCTTTCATTACGGTTTTGCTTTTGATCCTCCTGCTTTCCTCCTTCTAACATTGTGAGGCAACTGGGCTCTTCCTTCTTTTCGGACTCATACATGCCTGGAGCCAGATCACCTTTGCTGTGCCTGTTTTGATTTGGGCTCTTGGCCCTTGAACAGTTAGAGGGGTTGTGGGAAAGAGGACCCAATACCTTCTTGAGCTTTAGGTTGGTCGCATCGTGGCAATATTTGTACCAGACAGACTTGAGAACTGATGCAAAGGGGGTGACCCCTATTCCAGCTCCCACAAGCATCACAGTTTCATAACTGAACACGTCCTCACTCGCTGTTCCAAAGGGGCCATCCACAGCTATCCTGGAATTGAAAGTATGCTTATTAAATCAATAGTGAATATTTATTAACACCATTTAAAATAACAGTAAGAAGATATGCATATTTAGACTGAATACTAGTCAGCAAGAGGAGAGGTAGAATTGATAAAAAAAAAGGTAAAGAGCCATCTAAGGCCCACATCTATGATGGAAGTAGTTAAGGTTCTGTTGCTGGTGTCACCAAATTGGTTGAGCAAAATTTAAATTGTCATAGATGTTTTTTGACTTTACCACAGAGGTTCCTTGTACATACTTGGGTAACTTCCATGCCTCCTGGAATTCCTGTTTATCACACCCACAGGCATTGAACAAGCCCTCTGTCCAGTCTCCTACAATACGGACATGAATGCTGAAATAATCCTCTTCTGGAGCAGAAGTCAATGTAAATGGATGCCATTCCAGTTTAGACACTGCTGGACATTTGACAAAAATGTATTGTCCAACCTCCATCTTGAAGCCCTTCTTCATCATCTGGAGCTCGATTGTCTTGAAGGGATGAATGACCACCTACAGTGAGAAAGGCAAGGGAAAAAGAAATGGAAAAGAAAATGTCTGTCTTTGCTCTTCACTAATGTACCTACATCCTCCATCACTAACATCATCCCCTGCTTATGAGAGCAAGGAATGCAGGTGAAAGTTTCTTCCCAGCAGGACTGAGAGTGGGGAACAGCACCTGACAGGCAGATGAAAGCCTGCAGATGATGCTGATGTTTTGGTTGAAGTATTTTCTCACACCATGCTTGCAGTCACTCCAAAAGGGACAGGCCAGGCTGGTATATCTTGTAACGCATCATCAGATTTATTGCATGCACATTGTGAATTCCAGATGGACCTTACACAGTGGCACAGAGCACAGTGTTAATGGACATGACTGTAAATATAGGGGCAAAAACAAAGGGCTATCCTACAGATATTGGATAGGTAGTACCACTGGAAACTGACGTTTTCTCGTTATAGTTGGATGGGACCTTGGCTACTCTAGCCAAGAATAAATATAAGCAACATTCTAGAAGCAAGACCAGTAATTCTGTCACTATAATATTTTAATCCTAAAGTTGTCTGTCAAAATTATTTTCATTTTTCAAAAGAGATTTGCAAGAGGGAAAATCAAGCCTTTTTCTCTGTTAATTTAGGTATTAATAATAGTGCTCAGGATTGTGAAGGAAATTTTCTGCCAACAGGACACTAAACAGACACCATAGAAATATGGTGTAGAAATGGCTCACAGGTGTTTTGGTAATATTACTTTTAGAGGCTACTTTTGGATGTTACATGTTGGCATCATGACAGCAGCCAGACAATTCCTTTCACTGATAACTTTGTTGTGTAGGAGCCTCTGGCTTTGCTGCACCACTTGGAAAAAAAGGTAATGTTTTGCCTGGTGTTAAGTGTAACATCAGCACTTACCTTTGTGATAACAACCTTCTGCTGTGACCTCCAAAACCGCACCAGCCGCTCACACAGGTACAGAAACATGGGGCCCACCACCCACTTCCATGTCTGTCAGCAGAAGAGAGTAAGTGAGATGATGAAGATCATAGAATCCTAGAAAGATTTGGGTTGGAAGGGATCTTAAAGTGGACAGGGACATCTTCAACTAGACTAGATGGCAACTTAAATCAAATCCTGAAAACGATATAAGCAGAGGCGAAGTTTAAGTAATCTGTGTTCTTTATTAACCAGAGTAGGGGAACCTTGAGATATATGACACCTTCAAAATTCTGGTCAGGGAGGGAATTTCTCTGTTGAGTGTTGCAGCTGGCTTTTTAGTTTCTACTAGAGTTACTGCAAGGTATTTTCCTACAAGTAATTTTGTCTCTGTCTAAAAAAGTAAGGTAACTAAGTTAAATGCGGAGTAAAACTCAATGTGTTATTGCCTCAGGTCTGTATTACTGCAAGAAAAGATGTGGTTTCTGTTAACAGATCAGTCTGAAGCATGAAAGAAAAACCAGCCTGGTTAGTCAATAAAAGCTGAAGTTTCCATTTCACATTTCCAGGGGAATTATTTTCTGTTAACGGTCACCAGTCCATTAATAATGTGAAATTATTTATTATGCGGATTACAGCACTTTCTAGATCTTTCCAGAAGCCATTGTTTACTTTTTGTATAAAAAGTTCTCAGGTACTATTTGCTTTTTTGCTTTGTCAGTCAAATGTGCTCACTTTACAGCACACTGAAAGTGGGTTGTCTGTCTGTCTGAGTCCATTTCTGCTTTTGATCCATTGTGTCAAACTCTATTGCTTAGTGTAAAGAAAGCTGCCATTGAAGAGTGCTGAGGGTTACGTACCGGTTTTTCTATGCAATTGCATATATTATTTAAGAAAAAAGAGCAAACTGTAAACATTTTCTATTGGATTTACACTCAAGTCAACTGTTCTTACCATAGGAGGATTCCCTGAAAACTGGGGGATTGGGCAAGCTCCTTTCTGCCCCCAGTAAGTGAAGTTCCTGTAGCAAATCTCTGGATTATGTTCAGCCAGACTGTCAGCTGTCTGTCCCCGTACAATACGACTGGAAAAGAAGTAAAGATCATTTAGGCAATGAATTAAAATGAAGATATCTGTTCCTTATTATTATTCTATTTACATACTGCTCTGTTTATATGGAGCTGTGGATTTCTGCACTGCTACAACTTTGATACAGCTTTACAACTCTAATCCACCCACAAAGTCACTATTAAAGAAATAAAAATGGGGAGGAAAGTTTATGGGATAAAATACTGGTTTCAAAATTGGGTGAGGAACTGAGAGTTATGTCCATTACCACTTCCACGATGTGGTCACAACTAGAAAGCTTCATTCTTTTCTGAGTTATCCTACTTTTTTCTTCAATTAAAAAAACCCAAACCAATCAAAAAATCAAACCTGGAATTGACAAGTAATCAATTTCCTACTGATCACTACAGAGATTATTTCTGTCGTTTATTTTAGAAATTTAGAGGTCCCTTTCCAACATACATTCTTCCTTTGGCCCTTCCTCTCCCTCTAAAGCTGTGGAGCAGCCACTCAGGTGGTGTGAATAAACACAAATGCTTTTGACACAAAGCAGCTATTTATTGCAGCTATACTAGCTTGCATCAGCTGATTATCTGGTGTCTATATTCTTGCTTGGTTGGGTTTTGTTGTAGTTGCTTGTTTTATTATAGAGAATCCTGACTGATCCAGTAGACCTGTATTTCCAGTGACAGAACTGGTGCTGAGAGATAGTTTCAGCTTCGAGGGGCAAAAGTCTATTCTGATCTTGTTCACTATTTCCTGCCTCTCTCTGGAGTTCTGCCAAACTCACGATCTTAGTAGAAAAATTCAGATTAAGATCTGCTGAATTTTCCCTAGAAGCTGTCTGATTCTGATCAGGCTGTTCAGTTTTGTGCCAATATGGTTCTCCGATATCTTCTCCCCATGACTTCTCTTTCTGCTTTTCTGGCTCAGTTTCTGTGAACTAGACTACATTTCTGATATTTCAAAAAAACCCAGGGTATCTAAGCCATATGCAGGCCTAGCTTTGGGTGACAGAATTATCAGAGGATTATTAGAAATCCTCTGCACAGTCTTGAAAGTTAAGATATTGCATTGCTCATAAATATTACTAATGAACCACTTCTTCATTAAAGGCTTGATTAATATCCTGCCTGAAAAATAAAGGGAAGCAGTGACACTGTCCCAGGAGCATCACGAGTTGCAATTTGCAAAAACATCAGCAGCTGCAATTTACTTCCCCACTAATGACAATGGGTTCAGCTGAGCCACTGTCTGGGATGAGTTATGGGAACAGGAGGGGCTCATTTCCTCCACTGCTCATCCCATTGCTTAAGGGAAAGGGGGCCTGGGGGTTTTTGCCTTGCCCTATGCTCTGTTCAAGGTTTGACAATGCCAATGCCCTGTATAAGAGAAAGAAAAAACTTATTTCCCCTTATTACTCAGCGTAGATGCTCTTCCAGTACTGTAATTAATATTTCAGCAGTATAGCCTTAAAATTACTTCCTTTTTGGATGAAAGCGGTTTTTTTAACTTCAAAGAAGAGTGAACTGCACCTCTGTACTCTACTGTGATGGGAAATTTGGGGCATTTGGCTGTGACACACAGCTCATGCACAAAGATCATCAGTGCTACAGAAGTGTTGTAACAGCTTGTAACAGTCAAGACTTATCATAGAATCAAAGAACAAAATCATGGAATGGCTTGGGTTAGAAGGAATCTTAGAGATCAACTCTTTCCAACCCCCCTGCCCTGGATGGGGACATCTATCTCTAGATCAGGTTGCTCAGAGCCCCATGAACCTGGCCTTGAACAATTCCAGGGATGGGGCAGCCACAGATTCTCTGGACAACGTGTGCCTCACCACCCTCACAGTAAAGAATTTCTTCCTAATATCTAATCTAAACCCACTCTCTTTCAGTTTGAACCCATTCCCCCTTGTCCTGTCACTCCATGCTCTTGTAACTAGTCTCTCTCCATCTTTCTTGAATCTGCCCCTTTGATGCTATCAATAATCTGTGGTTCAGCTCTCTGTATATACACATGTATGTGTATGTATAGATACATATGAGTGACAGTCTCCTCTGCCCTGAGATAAACTGACATTTATGCCTCTTTCTAACATGTTACTTTGAGACTGTCAGTTCATACTCATTCCATGACATCAATCTTTGCACGCTTAAGATGCTTTCCATGGGTGTAACAAGCCCTTCTCATATTTCTTAGCGTATTTTCTCTAAACTCAAAATAACATTATTGCCTTTAAGGCCGAATAAGTGAGGTTACTGAGTTCACAGCCGGAAAGCTTCCTTCCCTCTACAGATGATAATATTCCTGTGTTTATCTCCTTCCAAAGGATAGCTGAATTCTCTGACAACCATGTTCTATCCCACTGCTGCCCAAACTCTTGCCTTTTCATTCCAGTACAATTAAAACAGTGGAAGTGTACTGAACATCAAAGTAAATAAAAAGCCAGCTTTTATGGTGTATATGCTCTCCACTGACCTCTAGAAAGAGTAATGCTTGCTTTCTGATGGCATATTGTAGTAACTAATGTTGAGTTTGGATATTGTGTCAGTAACTATACAATATTTGCTGCAGACAATATGAACCACTTGTTCTTTTCCTTCAACAGGTTTTGCTCAAACCTTCTTCTTGTTATGAAAGTTGGAATGGACAAATATGCTGAGAGTGATTCCCATCTGCCTTCTATTTTTGTTCTTCCTGTTTTACTTTCATTTCTGTCTTTTTTATGGCACTAATGGACTGAAAGAAAGTGGTTTTGAATAGTCATTTTTGCTGGGCATTTTTAAAGTACACTTTCTATTGCACATAGGATTTCTTTTTAAATGGACAATGTGGTGTAATTATGAACTATTGAAATGTAGCTTAGATACGTGAGTCTTTATTCATCAGTTCTTTGGTTTTATAAAATGGATCTAAAATTCACTTTTCTAAGCCCTAAAATTGTGTTTGTGTAGTGCTAGAACCATTTCATTAGGCTTTCCAATGCTTTCAGAAGATATGGAATGAGGCAACAGCAGAAAAAGATGCTTGGCATTTAGAAGTTTGAAAAACTTACAAATGCCTATATTTAAGGTGTAACTGCTAAAAATCTATTCTGAAATGCTGCTGATATTAGAAGTTCATCCAAGTCTGAAACATAAATCTATATTACTGTAGTTTTCATTTACCCAACAAAATTCTAGGCTCTATATAATTTTTATACTGAGGTCTCCTTACATGCATGTGTGTGATGCAATTTCTTTTAAGAAACAAGAGTAAACTAACAATTAGAAACAGAAACCTTGGAAAAGAGCTTTACAATTAAGATATCAGAAGTCAAGTATCAGTGAGCTTAAGCATGTCAAAGTCAGATAAAATCTCCTGCTTGTGGGCAGCTTGTTGCACGTATCAGTGAGAGCCTCTTGGGTCTCAGAGCCTGTATTGGTCCATCACTACCATCAAAAATTACTGCTGCTCAGTGACAGAAGTCCCTATACTCATGTGTAAAGGGGGCTTTAAATGAAGATACATGGCAGTTATCATGTATTTCATGATAAGTGCAAATACTCACCCAGCACCGTGGATGACGAGGCCAATAAAGAAGATGACAAAGAGATGGTGGGTGTACCAAAATACTTCGAAATACGACCTCCGGATGGTTTTGGTGGATGAGGTGATGATGAGGATGAGGGCCAGCGTGATGACAACCCCAGTGATCCCAGCCAAGTACGTGAAAGCCACATATAGGCCCCCAACGGGATTCTGTGAAATAATAGCACGCATTGGTCTAAGGAAGGGGTTGCACCAAAGCAGAGCCCGTTGAACCACCGCTCACCAAACCTTTTACCTTGTTATAAGTCTTTAAGTCATCCTCTGGGAATTTGTATGCCAACAAGGCCAAAATCCCACTCCATTTTTGTTGCATCGCAGATTTACCTTTAGTGAGGTAAGTGGAAATAGGGAGAGAGTTTTTTCCACCAATTCACACACCAAACATTGTCCCTTACTCTGCCACGGCTCAGCAGGACAGGCTTGGGGAAGGTGAATACATTTGTACAGCTCTGTTGTTAAGAGCTGGAGTCCTACATCCATATTTCAAGAGCTAAATGAAAGCTCTCCTGTCCTCTCGTGTTGCACAGCCGTGGGCCTCATAACTCATGCAGAGCTAGGATGCTCTTCTGAGGAGTGGGGAAGTTCCTTTTTTTTTCCCCCCACTCACCAGAGCTTAAGCAGCCCAACTTCAAAACTTTTGCCTTGATTTCTGGGAACATTTCTCAGTGCCATGTCTGTCTTAGTCAGAACACTGCTTTACAGTTTTTACAATATGTTTTAAAAGTACTTTGAAATCCTCAGGTGAAAAAGTTTAAAGTACTGCCAAAGTTCAGCAAGAATATTACTGGCAAATATAAAAGAATGGATTCTACGAGGTTTTTCTGCAATATGTCCCAAACCCAGAGTGTGGACACCAGAAATAGACAGTCTGCTCAAATGGTCTTGTATGATCGCCTAAACAAATGTAATGATGACCCTTCAGAGTCTGATGTGACTTACCTTAATAGTTTGTCTAAAAAAGTTGACATAGCTCTCATTTGGTTTGTCTCCAAGGCTAGAAAGCACAGCTGCCAGAGTGCCTTTCTCTTCAACACGGGCCTGCACGCTCCACTCGACGTTGAACAAGTGTGCGATGGTGTGAATCGCTGGGAGTGAAGGAAAGGAATAATCAGCGTTAACCACAAGTACTCAGTTTTGGGTAACATTTAAAACTTTGTCACATTTGTCAACTGCAGCTCCAGGGCCTTGCTTCTCTCACCCTCTTCATCAGAATTTGAGATTACTGATGTGTTTTACCGTTAAGGCTTTGCCATCTGAAGTTTGCATTTTTTGGGTGGGGGAGGGAAAGAAGTAAAGGGAAGTTTCCAGAACAATTTTGTTGGACAGAGGCTTTCAACAATTCAAGTAGTAGTATCCTAACACATGGGAAACTAAAGCATGGGATGGCTTAAATTACTTGTCAGGATCATCCTCATCCAGGACTTCTGCAGAAGAGTCAAAAAGTGAATCTGGATTCCCTTGGGGTCACATTTGTTAATGCTGCTTTGTTCTGCTGTATTGCTAATAATCATTAGCAATATTCTTGCTGGGCTGAACACATCCAGAAAACCAGCTGAGGTGTTTCACACTGGTTCCACCACATTATTGGAGGGTAAATCTGTACAACGCTTTTCAAAATTTGAACCATCTTGTATAAGCAGATACTTATTCACCTTCAAAATAGGTCCAAATTTTTATTATCCTTTTTTAAAAATAATTTCTATTATTTGCTTCAGACATGCCAGATAAGAAATATGTCTAAGCAGTAATTAAATCCAGGGTTCTGGTTCTCAGGGCATTGCTAAACACCCTTTATTAAACTATTATAGATGATACTGATGGTTCAAAATAAAAGTATTCTTTCTTGTTTATTTTTTGCTCTCTGCCAGTTGGCACATACTTGGAAACTGATCTAAACCTTGGCACATGCTGACTGTTTGAGGTTAATGAAATCAGATCCCTGCCCATATCCTTAAGAACTTGAATCCCAACTGGATTCCATGCGAAATATGCAAGAAAGCAATAAACAATATTAGAGTACCAACCGGTATGAAGGGCGATCATCCAGGCCACCATTTTGTGAAAGGTGAGGTTCCTGTCCAGCTGTCGTCTGATACGGGTAGAGCAGCACTTTGGGTTTGAAGAAAAAAAGTATTTGAAGACTATTTGTGTTGTCCATGCATGCTTTTTAAATGCAGGGACAAAAAAAGAGGCCCTGAGCACAACAATTCATGGCACTGCTAGGAAAAATTTAGAATTCCTAAATATAGACAAAAATACTTCCCCCCATCTTTCAGAAAATAGGAATTACAGATTATGTTTTACCCACTGAAACAAAGTATTTGACAATGAGAAAAAATTTAACATCCAGTATGACAAAGAAATACATCTTATCTGTTTTAAATTACACATTATGAAAAGAAGGAGGGATCACTTGGCAGAGTGACTGCTTTGGTAGAGACTCAAGTTGCCACTTAGGATCCTGTTGTGGTTCTTGCTACAGAAACGGGCTGCAAAATTTGGGTGTAACTGTGTCAGGGAGCTCCCACCCCAAATGTGTTAGTCACCTATGGTGGGAATACCAAGGCATTCCTTCCCCAAAATACTGGGTGTGCTTGCCAGGCATTCACTTACAACTTGGTGTTGGAGTTACTCAAAAAGCAACAGCAAAAATCTCTGCGGATACAAACCAAAGAAATTGGTTCTTGAGAAAAACAGAACGATATTTTCATTACAAATAATGTCAGGTTCCTAACAGGCCCCATCTGAATTGTGCTGGAGTCACCGGGAGTTTTCCTAAAACCTCAAGTTCCTGTAAAGCTGGCCTTTGCTGTCTCCACACAGTAGAAGGCATGATTGTCATGTGTTGTATGTTTGTATTGCATTTGCTGGTTGGCCAAGGGAATAAAACACTATGCAAACTACCACTGTACTTCCTCACAAGAGGCAAACACTCAGGGGCTTCACAATGACTTCAGACTATAATAACAACCAGGAGAAGTTTGGCCTTTTTGTATCACATATACTGAGACACAGTAAAAAAAGATTTTGGAATAAAATGTAGCATGGTGAGGAAGTGCCAACTCTGCTTGACTCCCTTGCAAAAGCCACTTGGTCTGTTTAAGAAGTGAAGACCAAGCAATGGCAGAGGGCTGCAGCTGCCTTCAGTCATGAGGCTCATTGACAACGGTGATTAATACAGCAATGAGGGGCATGGAAAGACAACATAGCTGTGCTGTCAATTAAAAACAAATAACTTTGTAGCGTACAATTTCTGGGTGGCAGGATGGAGAGGGCAAGACTTCGCAGTCCTATTGAGCAGTGGGTTTGAACAACTCTTTCCTCTTCTTGACTCCAGTGACATTCCTGTTGGCAAGATCACTGCCTTTCAATAAGTTATTTGACATTCAAACGATTTTTCTTATAGACCCTCACAGCTGTTACCTGCAGAGTATGGCTAATTGGAGACAACAGCAGAACGAGCATAAGCAGCTGTCCCCCTGTGCTAAGGCCACCACAGTGCTGCCACTGCCACTGGCACACTGGGCCGTGTGTGTTTGGCTCAAGATTTAAAAGTAAATTACAATTTTGCTTCATTGCAAAAAAGCAGCTGAAGCTAAACAAACGCCAGCTGTCTAAGAGTTCTGTTTTATGCGCCTCCCTGCCCTCCTTGGTCACTCCCAGAGCCCTTTGCTTCCTCATTCTCAGCTATCAGCAGGAGAACGGGCTGCCAGCAGGCAGCAGGAATGGAGCTGTATCTCCCTGCCTGGAACTCACTTGTATGCTGGTTGCAGCCTGAGTGACTCTACCACAGTGCCCAAGGCAGGAAGACTGACTCTGTAGATTGAATACCAAGGGACAGCTTCATCAAGATCCTGGTTAGAAAATTTAAGGTGTACATGTTAGGAGAGGAGCAATTCAGGACAAGTAGCATGAAGTCCCAGCTGGAATAGAATTCTCAATGCTTGGAATCAGGTTTTAGCCTTCCAGTAATGTCTCCATATATATCCCCAGCTCTTTCATTGCTTTGAGCTCAGAAGACTTCTGCCCAACCTGCTTTTGCGTGTGGAATCTCAAGGTGATCAAAAAATTATCATTATTTTTCAGTTGCATTCATCCAATAGCAACATTAATTCTTTCTAAATTTATATTCATTATTGACTTCTGCAGCCTGGGTGGTCAGCTCTGAATTTTGGCTGATACTAGTTGATGTACCTCAGGGCACGAGAATAACGGCTTTAACCCTACAGATTTACTCACTATTCTTTTTCCTTTTACATACATTGAGGGTATGGCTGTCTGCTTTTGTAGTATTCCAGGATCTGAAGGAGTATAGGAAAAGACTGAAAGCCTGACGTGTAGTTCCAATTTTATATTCCTAGGTGTCATGCCTTAGAAAGGCTAGGGCACTGGCCTTATTCCTAAACATAATTTAGGAGCTTAGTATGGCAGGCACATCTCATTTATTCAGCCACACTCCTTGCCAGGACATATGTGCTACATGGAAGTACAGGCTGGGTTGTCCCTGGTTATTTTCTTATTGCTTCATATCCCACTTTCTTCCCTGATGAAGGACTCTTGAAACACTGCATCTATTTTATGACTTCCTCTTCTGCTCTGCTTTTTCAGCCCCCGCAGGCTGCCTCATTTGCACGAAAGATTTTTACTATGTTTGGAGATGCAAACCAGCTTCTGGGAACTGGTTTTGTTGATCGTGTTTATGTTAAAGTGTCCAGAAAGAAAGGAGGAATCATTATACATTTGGAAAGACAGTTCATGAGCTTGAGGAGAACGTTGCTTTTACATCGGACCATGGCCTGCATTGTCTGCATAATTTCTGCTGTCAAAGCCAGAAATGTAGATTTTGGCAGTGTGATACAGTCAGCAATATTATAGGAAACCTCTCCAGCTGTCACTTAGAATCAGTTGTCCTTTTCTTAGTGTCAGTTCTTCAGTGCTCTATATAACTATCTGCTTTTGGGAGTCAGAAAAGGTCAAAAGGCCTATGAACTATTTCACCGTGAGACGGAAATGCAACTCACACAAGAAGGAATGTAATTTATGAACCAGCTGAAAAAAAGTCCCTTTCTGGAAATCTGTGAAAGACTACATTTACCTTAAAAACCAAGCATGCAAGGACAGCAGACATGGGCTAATATCTCCCTCTCTAAGTGGGTGTAGCATCAGTGACAAACAAGGTGAGTGTGTGCAAGCATCAACAGCAGCTACCAGCCAAAAGAGGGACTTTGTATCCAAGCCTGGCATCACCATGCCCAGGAGACAGCAAAAAAGGGGGGACTCTAAGGAGAATAATTCAAAGCTAAACTCTCAACAGAGCTCTAGATCCCCCATGGGCAATAGACCTCAGTCTTGCTCATAGCAAAGCTCCAGGCTTATCTGCTTCTTGAAAGAGGACATCCTCAAAGTATGGTATATTTGGGGAACTTGGACAAAGTTTCTTGGTATATTTGCAAGGCTGTTAAGGTTATTATCTTTCATAAATTTTGAAATTCTTTCTTCATCTTACCGCACTTGATCCTCTGAGGAAGGAGAGCAAGTTTCGACATACTGGCAGCAGAATCAGCATGCAATTGAAATTCAGGCAGGCTGCAGGGGCCCTTGCAAGAGCCAGAGCACGCTGTAATTGGAGAGATGCTGTTATTAAATGCCGTACCTAAGACATTATCCAGGGCACGGATAGACACAGATTTAATTCATGTATTATATTGTGACTTGTAATGAGTGTGAGACATGGAGCCCACATCAACACCGTGAATGTTCAATGTAATCATGCTCTGGTCAAATCAGAGGCACATATGCAGGCAGAACAGATTCCTCCAGATACACAGACACCTTCTGTTTTCAGCTTTGAAATAATACATTTGTATAAAAAGCTCCCTGCCAGTCTGGTGATCAACAGTCAAACACAGGTGCAAATCTAAGCCATCAGTAGAGTTTTGTGTCCCAAGGCTGTAAAGAAAGTCTGTGGTTTCAGTTTGGCTGGGGGTTATGGTAGATGGACAGCTTATAAGAGAAGTGGTTTCAGTTCTCTGTCAGTAAAGGGAGTCTAAGGAAATTTGTTGCCTCAGCTTTTAGGGATCTGTTTCCTTACTGTTGATCTTTATACCCTGAATTATTTAAGACTTTTGAACAAAGACAGTTTGAAATGAGTGAATAATCACCATATTAATCTAAACACAATGAAGGGAAGGAGAAGACAATGTTTGCTCTCCTTATGTGGATTGGGACCCTTTCAGGTCTCAGACCACAGCTACTTGGGGTTGCCCTGAGCTCTACTTATCCAAGCACAAGTCTCTGTGACTTCAAAGGCAACTGCACCATGATTGCAAATAGCAGGATTTGATCCAGAGATCTGAAGCTGTATGCAGAATGGGATTTCATGCTTTGTTGAATTAAACCTTGGCTTTGCAAAATGCTGTGTTCTGTAATCTGAAGCTTAGGCTGATTTTTATGTCTGTGATCAGGGTTTTAAAATATGTGAACAAATTAATTTTCCCTGTCAATTGGTCATGACCTGTGGTATCTTTGGAAGCAAGTTTGTAGTAGGACACATAATGCTGTGTTAACCGGTTGGATTATATGGAATGGCCCAGGATCCAGGATCACTTCACTACTTGACTACCATTCACACACTTGGTGAATGTATTAATGACGATTTGCTTTTCAGAGCCAATACCTTTGCAAGCTATTCATGCTCTGAAAAATAACTGCAAGGGGAAATGATTGCACCATAGTTCAATGGCAGTATTTTATTCATCTTTTGCTTAATAAAGCAGCCACAATTAATGTTTACTTTAATTACCGGGAGCATAATAATTATCTGAAAACATCTTTAGAATGGGATCTCTCTATTTTGTGTACCAGCTTTCTCATCAGAAGCACTGGTCATCTGTCTGCATTCAGTTATCTGTTTGCATGTGACTTCTAACTCGTACACGAACCTGCTGTTCCAGCCACTAGATCCTGTTCTGATCAACTAAAACTAGCCAAAAATGCTGTGTGCTCTGACTGTGCCAACATAATAATGTCCTGTACTTACGCCAAGGAGCACTCTGGTGTAGAAGAATTTTGGTGGGACATCATACACGAGATAGTACCACCAAAAGAGGAAGACATTTAAGCCCAGCCACACAAGCTGAAAGAGAATGAAACAGGAAGCTTACGGTTTATTGTTAGAGATAATCCCTCTGAATTCACGCAGTTCAGATAACTGTCAGCTAGTTCCCTGTGCTCCTGTTTGCACAGAGAGCCGTGCTGCAGGGTGTAAAGTTTTCAGCAGTGCTGATAGAAATCTTTCTGGTGTAAATGGGCTCTGATGTGTGAACACAGGGCACAGGAGTGGCAATGAACCAAAATACAGCAATGTGTAGCTGCAACTTTTTCATATGTCAAAGAGTTTAGACATGGTTCTATCATGTCTGTCATATTACAAGTGTTTAATTCTGTGAGTCCAGTTGAATCTCCAAATACCACTGAAGATTAGGGACTCTTCCAAATGGCAGTTCCACAGGCACATTAACCTATGTCAGAGGAAGACTTGGAAGCTGTGACTAAGGACAAAGAAGCTTGAGATTTAAATTTAGATGTGCTAAATTACACATAGGTCTGAATTCAAGAGGAGGCCCTGAGGGTCTAAAATCAGCCAGCAGGAAAAATTCAACACAGACTCTTTGGTAGCATGTGGACTACCCAAAACTGGACTTCTTCATAGCTGTACTGCAGAATTTTCTCACACTTAAATATCCTATGGTGCAGATTTCTTTAGGGAAAGACAAGTTATTAACTTTTGGGCAGCTACAGGTCCATCTGGCCAAAGAGATCATAGTGAATCTGGCTATTAGCCCTCCTGCCCTCCTGGAGCTGGTTCTCTGATTTCACATCCCATATTGAAACAAATCTGTATCACTGCACACTCAGGCTAAGTAGTTTTAGTAAGTGGTGCATGAAAACAGAGAGAAAATCTGAGAACTGGGAGAAAACCCAAAAGCCGTGATATTACAGTCCCTCGCTCCTCCTAACCCATACATTTTGCTAGTTCTTTGGCCCAATTGACACTGTAAAAAACCTCAGGATTAGTGCAGATCTTGAAAATGTAAATAAATATTGGGGAATGAAGGGATTTCCTTCAGGGTAAGGCTGTATATAGGAAATCCCCAAGTCCTCATTAAAACACCAAGGTCATCCCAGGAGTAAGTGCTTAGGATATTTATTAAAAGTGAGAGCGGCACACTCTGGCAGTGTTTCTGTTTTGTTGAGGTGCATCAGTAGAAATTGTGTCTGTCCTGTTTCTGTCAAGCACTGGACAACCCTGTACGTGCTCAGTGTGCTGTAAAGATGCAGAGGCCAAAGAAGAATGCTCAGGTAAGGCTTCCAGTGATCTGTCCTTTTAGCTGTTTTCTTTATCAGTGTCTCTATTAGTTTCCTTCCCTATTAGCTGACCTTGTTATAACTTTGAGGCTCAAACCCCAAATTCCTTATTTTAACAAAATTAAGGCCTCTTACTTAATTCTTTTAATATTTCAGTTCTGGTGGAAAAAAAAAAAAAGTAAAAGCCAGACTTCACCTCTTGGCAGTTTCAACTTCCTCAAGTCACGGAAGGTGACAGCAGACATAGTCACTCCCTTTCAAGGCACTGAAGTGCCACAGTCATGGAGTTATGTTCCTAAATTACAATGTAATATACAAGTACTGATTGTTCATAGCAGCAGAAATACCTCTTTCAATAAAGATGCTTGCATAGCAGTCACCACAAATTTTTAAGATTGATACCTTCTTTTTGTTCCCCTTAATATTTACACCTACTAGCCACACTTGGCAACAATACCTTAACTGCTCTCACATTTTGGTGTTGTATATGTTTTTAATACATATATGGATATGTATATAATATATGTGAATAACATATGTATATAGGTATACTTATAGCACTTGTATCACACTGTGAAGTGAAAAAAAAAGAAAACACTAAAATATTAACTTTTCTCCAAGGAAGACTGCCCTGCTTACTCTTAAGCACTTTTAAGTGCAACTGAGATTTTCCATACTTTTAAATCTTGCTCAGAATTAATTTAAGCTACTTTCACAGCCCCTCTGTGCAAGCTGTAAACAAATTCAATTCGAATACTAGTTGTCCTAATGAAGGATCCATGAATCTCTGCTCTAAATTCTAGAATCCAACATTAATAAATATTTTATACCATCAAGACACTGTCCTTTCCATTACACTCACTTTTGTTAATAAAAGTGCAAGAAAGGGTGCTTGTTTGATTGCTTTCTCTGTTGAAGTCCACGTAGCAGAGTTGAGTGAATTTTAATGTTATTTGTTTTGCTTAACTAAAATATTTCTAACAAAGCAAGGCGAAGTTAACATATGATCCTTTCTCAGTTAACAATGAAGCCTACAGTGACTGAGATACCAGAAAGAACTTCTTAAAAATTGTTCCCTTGAAGCATTTCCCTGCACTTGCTGCCCCAGTTTCAGCAAAATCAGGTGCATCGTTCACTGGCACAGTGAGAATTGCTCAGCACAACTTTCTGTAGAGCTTTTTACTAGAAAAAAATAAAATCACAATAAAAATCGTACTTACAACAACGAAGATGGAGAGTCCTTCATTCTCCACCCAGTTCCCCATGACTGCCTGAGACGTGTGTCCACAACAGCCCCTCTGTCTCTGGGACAGCCTCTATGTCTTCTCTCATAAGGAAGTGAGAACAAAAAGTTGCAGCACCCTGTTTCCTTTCTCATGCACTTAGGAAATAAGTTAACTGTTTAATCATGACCCCAGTTCTGTTTCAAATCTGTTTCTACCATCTTTACATATAACCATTCATAAAGTTATATAAAGTTTCATATAACTCAAATACATATAAACTGTTGAAATAGACTTTTTCTTTGTGATACAAAGGATAGAATAAATTATACAACCGGTCAGGTTTTCTGCTAAAAAAATGCATTGCCAGTTCATATAACTTTTAATGCTGAAGTGTAATGTAGAAAGCACAGAAGAGTCACCTCTGCCCAGACCTGTCTTTTTTTTATCCCCTCAGGACTGAGATGCAGTTCATGCTGATCTTTGTTGATAAATAATCGCTAGTGTTATTTATCTTCCAGTAGTTCGCTGTCCACAGAAGCTTCAAAGTGTAATCTAACATTCCTCTTTGCCTGGTACATTCAAACCTTGCTAATTCCTCTGTGCTCTGGCCAAAACTGAGCACATGTGTCACTGGATAAGCTATTTTTTCACATTTTTTACTCTCACAGAGTCCCATTTAATGGCCATCCCATATGGATCATAGAATTACAGAATGATAGAATGGTTTGGGTTGGAAGGGACTTTAAAGATCATCTACTTCCAACCCCCCTGCCATGGGCAGGGAGGCCACCCACTAGCTCAGGTTGCTCAGGGCCCCATCCAACCTGACCTTGGATGGTTCCAGGAATGGGGCAACACTTCCAGGGATGCTAGATGTCATCAGAGGGTCTGGTCCCCCATATTTTGTTTATGGAGGTAGCCTCTGGAAGTTCAACAATTGGAGTGGTTGGGGAAGGAAAGGAGGGGGGCAGTTCTGATTTGTGGATATCCATTCTTGCAGTGAAGAGCAGCCCACTCTCCCTTGTCCAGGAGTGGCAGTGTTCTCACTGCCTTTTTCTTCCCCTTAGCTCAGACTAAGTTACTAGTTACAGACTTAAGTTACTTACTCAGAGCAGGATGCTCTGAGCCACAGCAGCTCTGCCTTGCCTGAAAGCTCCTCATGCACCATAGACGCTGAAACATGGATTTGTTGGCTCAGGAGGCTTCTGGCAGGCCACAAACCCAGCAGGGGCTGATCTTGGATCAGTCACAACAGTTGCAAACTCTGACACCCTTTTAAGAGCCTGAGCACAGGCCATGAAACAGAGTCTATTTCAGCTGCCCTCAGCCTAAAAATTATCAAATGCAAGTAGCTGATCTCACTGCCCCAGCTCAAAAGAAAGGGCAGAGGAGCTGGGCCTTTCCATGGCTGGTGAGTTCTAGTGCTCCCTGATGCTTGAGTTTTCCTGTTAATTCTGAAAGTGACATCACAAGCACAGCAAACCTTGCCTGTTGCTGCAAGTGACAAGTTTGAGTAGAAACAGTACCAAAACCACCCACACATCACCCCTGATTTAATTCTGGTGGTTCCACCTTCTAAATGAATGAAACATCTTTGCTATTACAAAAACTTGCGTGTCTTACACTTTGTTCTAATTTGGAAAATGTGTCCTGTACAAGAAAAGACAATGCTGGCAGCTGTGTATTAATTACGTAGGAGCGTAAAACTGGACAATGGAAAAAACTAAATGCTATTTAAATGCTCTTTCGAGCTACTTGATTACACACAGCATTTTTCATCCTTCTTTGCTCTGAAAAGTTGAGTGAATGCTGATCCTTTTGCAGCATGAGAGTATTGCAAAGGTATTCATGTCTCAGGGTTCTTCATTTCCTTGCAGTAGTTTTACCCCATTGCTTAGGAACTAATTTAGTTCCTTTCCTGCTCTGTGCAATAATGGTCTGTGTATTGCTGCACAAATTTAATGCCAGACACTTGCAATTGGCCTAGGCGTTTCACACATGCCTCCTAAAAGGGACAATTAAAAATTCTGCAAGTTTAAACCCCAAGAGAGAGAGTGATATGAAGAAGAGAGTGAGAGATCCAGCTCCTCCTTCCCATACAGGAGGAGGAAAGCCAAGGAGAGACCTTGATTAACCCCTTTTTATTTTGTAGGCTGAAGTCTTTATTTTGAATGCTGTGCCATCACTGTTTACCAACCTTCCCTTGATTCTACACCAAAGAGGAAGAAGCAAACAAGAGACTTGTCAAGCTGTCTGCCCTGAAGGGGCTCTTCACACGCAGCCTCAGGCTGTCACTGTGTGCACTTGCCTTCACTCAAGGGAACGACATAGTCTGAAACTTCTCCTCTTTTTTTTTGTTTACAAAATAAATGATTCCACACCGAGACAAGGGCAGAAAAGGGGATAGATATGAGTCAGGAAAAAACACGTCAATGTGACCCCAGTAGGGACTGGCAGATCCTTCTAGGTCTTTGCTCTACACTGTAGCTCTCAATGCAGTTCCCTGCTCCAGTGCTTCCTCACAGTCTTTTGCAATGATCATGAGAGATTCACATGCTGTGTTAAAATAATCCATGTCTGATCCAGATGCCATTTGCCACACCAGTCTTGGCTTGAAGTCAATCAGCACCACCACAAAACGGGCCAGAGTGGCTGCGCACTGCTGTGTTTTCAGAAGGAAGAGCCGCCACCAGCAACGCTCCCTAAGTACAGACAGAAATTTAAGCAGGCAGTAGCTTCCAGGAAAAGCTGGAGCAAAGCAAGGACAGCATAACTTCCCATGCATAAAGGCTCAATAACCTGGCTTTGCATGGGACTGAGGGAGAGGAAGCTCAGATTGAAGCCCTTCGACAGGGTCCCAGGCTTTATGATCTGCTAATGTGGCTCTGGAACACAATTACCATCTATTTGCTCTCCCCCTGTAGCGAGACTTCTCTTCCCAGGGCTTCAGACCCACTTCGTTTACACGTGCTAGTCATAGCCCAGGGTAACTCTTTTCTGCCTGGAGAGAGGGACTTCACCACCGATTTCCCACCCGAGAAAACGTCTCGAAAGATGTGAGCAGAGGGAGGGCAGTTTCTCCTGTGCCCGTCTCGCCCGGGTCGGTGGTTCGGCAGCCCCGCGGTGCCACCCGCCGGGAGCGCCTGTCCAGCAGCGCTCACGGGGGAAAGGAGCTGGAATCCTGCTCAGTCTGTCCTGGACCTTCCCTCCGCATGCACCTGCCCCCGTGTCTCCTTTTCTGCTGCATCCCTGTTCAAAATCGCTTTCCTACTTTTCCCACTCTCTGTCAGCGCTGGGCTGTCAAATCCCATTTCTAATTAGCAGCTCATGATCATAGGCGGGGGAAGGACCTCCAGAGGTCCTTAGCCCTCTTCCGTTCTCCCGAATAGGATCTGCTGGAGCTGTATCACTCCTGACACACGTTTGCACCTCCACTTCCACAGCCAGAAATAAAGGAGGTGCCCCCCCAGCCTGCTAGAGCTGTGCTGTGGTAGCTCAGGACCATGGTACCAATATAACTATATATCCATAGAAGTATTCCAGCACCCTCCTTCACGCCCAGGAACAGCCCCCAGGTGCGAACACCTCAGTGCCCAAATCCTGCTGCACAGGGTAACATTACAGGTCTTTGCATTGCTGCAGTTTGTCTTGTAAGACACAAAGGAGCGCTGTGACAGTTTTTTGATTTTTCTCTCTGCCAGTCCTCAGTGTGCAGGTGTGGGGTTGACCCTGCTCAGTTAGCAGACAACTGTCCATGACCAGACACCTGACAGATACAGCCCTCAGCCCTGTTTTTATGTTGGTTTTCAGTAATATCAATAGAGAAATCCCTGAGGACTGATGCCATGTTTAATGGACGCATCTAAGCAAGATAACATGATACAATAAATTATGGCACTGAGGAAGAGGTTTTTGCTCTAAAATTATCCTTCAGCTAGATTACTAAAATGGTGCCAAGATTCAGCATGAAGCCTATATGTTGCTAAATAATTCCTAAACTGCCTCGTATAATTATACTGCTCCAGCCACACAATCACTGGATTTATGTGTTTCCCTTTACTCATTTGTCTTGATAAATCTTTTCTACTTCTGGATTTTCCCTGATAACTTGGACACTTGCCTGACAATACCTCACAAAGCTCTACCTGGCTAAAGTTACACTGAAGAGCTTGGAGGATTACAGCCATCTCTTGGGGAGACTTTGTGAAGACACAAATGTCACATAACCTGGGCTTAGAACCAGGATGAATTTCTTCCAGGTCGAATTGCCACTGGATTAATAGTTATTGAAGCCTCCTGTTGCCAGACTATCTGCAGCAATTTAGGCATACACATACACATCTCCCTCCTGCCATCCATTTTTAGCACTTCCAGAAAAACTGCTAAAAAAAAAAAAAGAAATTTAAATGCATGGATTAGATCAGGAACTACAACTTCCACAATATTATTTATTCATTCACTTTCTTGTATCTATGACCTCTTACCGTAAGTTTTGATGGTTTAATCATATTCTACTATTTTCACTGCTCAGGCTTTCATGGGAGTGGCAATAAGCTGGAGATACCTCATTTCTTTCTCAGCCAGATTTAGGGATTCTTCTCTCAGTTTTCTGCCAAAGCTCAAGGAGCTGTGTCCCTCTTGATCAAAATCAGGGCTGTTGACTGCTAATTACAATGACCTATGACACTTTCTTTTGCATTAAGTCACACAATATCACCTGACTGAGACCTTTGCTTCCTGGCAGGCAGAGTCTGCCAAATCATACTCCAATCCTTTGTCAGTATTTTTTTTTTGACCATACAAATACACTCCTACACATGCTAAAATTGCATTTAGTTTTCTATTACACTAGAACTTCTTTAGAATGAGTGATACACTTAAGACCATAAACTAATTAATTTTAGATCTCCCACTAGTTAAACTTCCCTTTCCCTAGTGAATTTTTTTTCTTTTCTCGCTTGAAGAGGCAACTGCTTATTTGCTGTTGTGCCCTGGGAAGAACAGTGATGTGTGGTTTATTAAGATAGCAGCTTAAATACATAAGCCCTTGACTCTAAAGGACACTACAGGACAAGTGATTGATTGTTGATAGCTAATGGATCCTGCTTGGTGCCCTTGGGGGCTTCCATTGCATTTTGTACCAAAGGTAAATTATGCTGAAGAGTCAGCTGTCATTGGCATTTGAGTTGTCTGATGAGTTAATGGTACAGCACTCTGCAGCCTTCCCTGAATTTGCCTTATAATCAATCTTCATGGCACAACATCAACATCCTCACCGAAGCCCCTATTTCACGGCAAGGCAGAAGTAATTTTTCACTTATTACATTCCTTGCCTGTTCCCACCTGATAACCTGTCTCCCCTGCAAAGTTTTGCCTTTCCCTTTCCTCTGAATCTGAGGAAGCTTGGTTCCTTTCTGACCCACACAGCCAAATCACCCTGAACAAGGCTTAGCATGTGCAGTGCCCCAGGTTTCTCCATTCAATTATATTTTATCTTTCTGTAAAGAGCGGACAGATTTTTTCAGAACATCACATCTTGTCAGCTGATGAAGAAAACGGGATCAAAACAGGACCAAAACAGGAACCATCCAGATACCATATGGTTTCAAAAACTGCATGATGTACAGCATGGTCCGTTGTTTTTCTTCACATGCATAAGGAAGGTGGAATTGAGTAGAGCAAATTGCATGTATGGTGTCAGTGGTAACATTTCTGTTCTGACCATTAGCATGGAAATTGCCTATTTGTGCTCAGATGCAGAATCAGAACAATATATATTTTAAACATATATGTGTATTACAGATATACAAATACATGTAATATACATATAACTAAGACTACTGGTATTAAAACAGTCAAACAACAAAGACAGGTAGTGTGGTTTTTTACACGAGGCTATGTCTAGATCAGGCAGACCTTCACAGTTTCTGTCTGACTGTACCTAGAGTCCTTTCTGGGGTTTGCACTGTGCCCCTCTGAGAGCATGGGTGGATAAATCTAGGCTTACCCTCAATGCAACATGCTTCTGAGTTGCCCCACACATTTCCATAGGTTTGCAGTGACAATTTTTTTCATAAAATATTTCTCTTTCTCCTGTTTGGCATTTTTTCTTCTTGTTGCTTAAAAAATAAGAAGGGCAGGGAAGTCCACAATAAACACAATGAAAAGTTTAAGAAACACCTAATTACTGTGCTTTTGTAGGACTGTTACTTTCCTTGCAGTGTCAAAGTTGAAGCTACTCCTTTTCAAAAATTTCCTTCTCATTTTATTTTTTTTTTAATGACATCTGCATGCTTTTGAATCACTGCACTGCCCACCATTATTAAAATATTTAATGTGGCCATGAAGAATTGATGCACTCCAGGAGTTCAGCCCTTTTCATTGTCATGCATCTTTAGCTGCAAAAGAGCAACCCTACTGAAAAATCCAGGTGAGCATTTCACTGTGCCTTGTTTCTTCACTTCTATTTAAAATGACCCCCACGGGGCAGCAGAGATGGAGGAGGAGTAGTCAGGACACACATTCTGAAGAATATAAGTGGTGCTATGAGGGCCAGCAACTGCAGAACTGAAGCAATCACAAGCACCACTTTTCTGTTCGCTGCTGAGTCCAGCACACAATTTACTACAGCAGATTTACAACAACAGCAAATCCATGCATAAACACACCAAAATGCAAGGCTGGCACCTCGTCTGTGAGGTGCTGTGCTATTGTTTTTGACATTTACTTCCCACTCTAGAAGGCAGGTGTGAATTAATCTTCACCTTGACTACCTCTGGCATTGCTCTCCATCTAAATTTGTTTCCGATCATTTTCCAGAAAGTATCTGGGGCTGATTAAAGCTCTGAACTGACAGGGCACATTAATCAGATGAAACAACTAGCTGATGAGAGACGTCTCAGAAGTTAAAACACATAACATTTATCCCCTGTCATTTTGTTTGCTCTGTCTAAAAGGAACTTAAGCAATTATGAAGGTGAAGGCACATAACCTATTTAAGACCGGCTGTTTCTAGTTCATTAAATCAATCAGGTCTCACCTTCAGGGCCAAAAAGTAACAACTGTGATGTTATTCCAGAAGGATCTCAGTAAGCAACATTCAAAAACTTAGCATTCATCCCCTGCTTAGGTGTGTTTCCCCATTAATGCTAATCTATGATTAGAAGTCTTTAAACACAGATGCATTCACATCTGAATTTCACACCTGAAAGGCAAAATTTTCATACCTGAATACACACATCCATCATTTCTGTAAAGCTTTATTTTAGTGGCAAGAGATTTTCCTTGTAACTGCAAGAAATCAAAAAGAAGGATAAAACTGTCCTTTTTTTTCCAGGATATGAAGTTGTTCACTCAAGGAAGAGATTCAGTAAGCTTTCATATTGTCATTTTGAAGCACTTACCTTTCATTCTTACTCTAGTTTTGGGGTGAACTCAAGACCTAACTGTTTTATTACACTTATTTTCCTTAGTCAGTAGGAAATTACATAATCCTTAATACTTCTTACTTTTCAAGTCTTCTGTCTCTGGAGAATCAAATTTATCATCTCTGCCAAATTACTGTATACATGTTTCTGTGCTGATTTCTGAGTGACTTGAGGCAATCATTGCAACTCCATTTTATAATACAAGATTATAAATACCCACTATCACGTCTGACTTAAAAATATCTGAGTTCAAAATTCCATTTTCTTTGATACATAAACCCTTCAAATAGGTAGATAGTAATAGAAAATGGTTCATTGTTTTAGGCTAGATATTATCAGCTACTATGGGATAGTAGCTGATGGGGACACAATAAAGGAACTACTTGTGAATTTAAAAAAAACACTTTTTTTTCATTAAAATTACAGTTTACCAGTCCCAAGTATCCACCAATTCTATGTTATAGGGAGTGCAGCTCTTATTGGCAGACAGTAGTGTCCCTCACCACCAGGACTTCTAAAATCCTTTCTCAATGCTCATGTAAGTGATGTACACACATTACAACTTGTTGCAATGTATCTATTTACACCCACATTTATAAAATGTGTATAATTTATATATTTAAATTTAGAAACACTTACATGTGTTGCAAAGTTTTTATGCATTTGTGTCCCTTCACCAGAGTCCTCAGCATTGATTTTGCTGGATATTGCCATGATAGATATAAGTACATGGTAAATTCAGATGAGTGTGAAACAAGTGTGCAGGAAAGAAGTTAAAATATTCTTTGTAAGGTAACGATTTCCTCCCAATTCCCAATGCAAACCAGTAAATATTCTCATACTGACAATAAATAACCAATCTTGTTCCATACAACACTGGTATCTTAAACTGCCCCCCCCCTTACAAAATTTTCTGCTAAACAGCAATGGAAGCTTGGAGGTAAAGAGCTCCCAGATCAATCACAGATTAATTATTCTGTAAGGTCTTCTTGAAAACATTGCTGCTGCTGTGTAGTGACAGATGACAGTGTGCTCTATAACCTTTACTTTGGATTTCTGAAAGCAGCAGGCTAAGAACTGATACCAACACAGCTTGAGGGATAGTTTCAATGTTTTAATTTGTGTTGTTTTACAAGTATAAAAGAAAACCCATGTGTCAGATCTTGCATACTCTTATACATGAGAATAAGCCTTACTGAGCAATCCTTTGTGTGACTCAGGACTACTCAAGTGAGTACAGCTTTCAGCAGTAGCCCTAAACCCTTCAATTGAACACACAGGCCCCTCTAACATTCATAGAGGAGAGCAAAACCACCGTGACCTTGCAGCAAGAGATCACTCATTCACACACAAACAGACCTTGTAGCTAATACTGTCCTCCCCGATGCAGCCACTGGGTGTACTGATAACAACCTCGAGACTGTCATTGTCTTGAGAACAACTGCCTCTCCCAGCATTCCAGCACACTTCAGAAAAATCAGCTGGTCCTTTAAAACACTGGTCTAACACAGTCTCTGTCTCTATGACTCCCTCTCATTCCTTTCTACCAGCAGTGGCAGCACAGCTGGATAAACATCTGGATAAACCAGCCACGCTGCTGGTTGAGCTCCACCCCAGGCCGTGGCGACATGAGGCACTGCACAGGCAACAGCCCCTCATGCTGGTGGAGTGTTTGAACTGTATTTGGTTAGTCTGCACAACTAAGGCAAAAGCATGGGACAGTAACACAACTCATACAAATATTTTTTTTTTTCCTCTCATAGCAGTGATTTAAGTATTCAGTTCCCTATGCATGCACTTCAGGAGACTGGTATAAAAATAGGAAGTAATATGGCACACTAAATATGCACATACAGTAGTCTGTGAGGTTTAATGGTACTCACTGTGTATTCTCTCTGGGCTCCTGGCTGTGCAACTCTCCTGCATTTGACTTCACTGTAGCACCAGCATTTCACTGGCTGAGGTTTCTGAGGCTTTCACTGTTTCCAAATGGCACAATCACAACTGTACCATCACTTAGAGTGTTCAAAGTCTGCTTTAAGCTCTCTCTTTAGATATGAATTACTTCTACATGTGAAGTCACTTTTCAAATTTTCCCTCAAGGATCAACATTTCAGTCCTGGGTACATCTGTAGACAGGCAGCAACCGTAATTCCCTGATTATTGATATTGATGAGTGTCCAACTATAAAGACAGATACTCAGTTTTGGCTAAGAACACCAGAAAATGTGGGCCTGTCTGTTGAACTCTGCAGGTTTGGAAGCAAGGGTTACAGTATCCCTTGCTCCTTTAACTCACTACTGGGAAAAAAAAAAAAAGACATACTCTTTTACATCTAGAAAAGCACAGAGAAATACCATACTGTACTTTTACACACAAGATACAGAGAAATACAGTCGTGTCTTCAAGGAGTTACTTCACTATTCTATTCTCCTCAGAGAAATTAGAACAGAGGTGTTTGGTGTCTTCTCCAGATATGAGGTACATTCCCATGGCAAAATCAGGCCAAAAGTCCTGTTACCACCCACCAATAATTTAATGACGTCTACATACACATACCATACACATATTAAGCAAAATGAAAACATAACTCCATTATAAAACTGAAATACGAAGACATTCATTTACAGTGTAGTAAAGAAAAAAATAAAAGCAGGTTAGGTCTTTGCAGCACTGCAGGCAACATATTTCATTATAAATGACCTCAGACCTGAGTCTGAGACACTTCTAATACAATGATGATGATGTCATCCCTACTGAAGAGCTTCACATCCTGCATGATGACAGAATGGAGGCTAAGCTTCAGACACTGGGAGATGCTTTGTATCATCAATTATTTGTTTCCAAGAGCAGCCATAATGTGCAACACTCAAAAGAAATGTTAGGAAGGTGCTAAGCAAACAAAGTGCAAAAAGCTTTCACTTAATTTGTGAAAATACATATGGTTTTGTGTATTTTCACTAAATTCTTGGGTGTTCATCTGCTAAAGCTTTCTCAGCAACTTGCAAAATACAGAAACACTTATTTGTGGCAATGTATTGCTAAGAACAAAAAGTCAATAACTTCCATTTTCTCTTTCAGACTTCAAGCCTGTGATACTTCTGAGGTAAAGAAGTCAGAGGGTTTTGAATTACCGATATTAAACTAATCATAACAAATAACAGCTCAAAAAGAAGGAATCGGTGTCTTTCTATCCCTATACAAAAAGTCAATGAGCTGCCTACTTGGTGCACTACCAAACCCCTGACAGTCATCTCTCTAACTGCTCATCTAAGTGCTCATCTCTCTAACTGCAGCCATCTAAAATGGAGATGGATAGTCAAAACCAATTGTCAAGGCATCTCGTTAACACTGAGTAACAGGTCTCCAGAGACTGATTCATACCACCTACATTTTAAGACTGGGTGAATCACTCCCTGGAGATGTTCACTGGAGAGCTCCTACACGACTGGTACACACTGTCTGCCCAACCTCTAGATATTTACATAAAGTGAACACCACCCTGACACCAGAACATCACAAAGTATTAAATAAATATATGTCAGAAAAATGAGCTATTCCAGAACATCACAATTAATGTGTTAAATTTAATTCCCTTACTAACAGGCAGTAAACATGAAGGGTGAAACAGTGCAAAGCCAATAACCCCTTTGTCCATCCTCAGTAACAGTCACATTTCCGTGGTAGTGCTGGCTAATTGGCTGTTTCATGGCAACGCAGACTACAGTGCATTGTGCAAGTCCAATTCTCATACCACTGAGGGAAGCATGAACTTTTTACACCGATTAGAGTGTAAAATAGTCTGCAATTTGATCAAAGCAGACCATAGCTACAGTCCATGTATAGTCCAGGTCTAAGCTCTGTTTCTGTGCTAGGGTGGCATGCCATAGGATATCCTATCTGAAATAAAATTCATTGCCTTCCATCCTCAGACCTCCTGAGTAAAATGAGCATCAGGCCAGCTTCTGAAGGATGTCTCTGACAATGACTTAAAATAAGCATGTGACAATAAATCTATGTGCAAAAAAGCCTCTGAAACAGAAATCTACACACAATGATTGCTCTCCGTACACAAAAACACACAGACACAAATACCCATACGCAGTTCTCCACAGAAACACGCTTGTCAGCCATCATGCAGTGCTACAGCTGCAAGAAAGAAATCCCATCCACAAGACACAATGTCTAGGATACACAATGTTCCCATCAGGTGATCTGCCACCTTCCAAAGGCACCTACTTGCTTCTAGTTGTACTAGGCATTGGAAGAAACACTTTGATTAATATTCCTGTTTTGAGAATCTATCGTCTTGGTACTGCCCCGTGTTTCATCAGTATTTTCAGGAGATTTCACAGCTGCTTTGCCTGTCAGTAAAGTGGATTTGTGATGCTGGCAAATAAAGTAGGGAAGCTTGAAACAGGACAGCAAAGCTTCGGTAATGCTGGAGGAGAAAAGCTTTTTGCACGGGTGGCAGAACTGATAGAACACCAACATGAAGAAGATGCCCATGCAGTAACCTATCAGGAGCTGCAGGACCAACAGTGGGGCGCAGACATACAGGTAGAAGTCTGTCTTATAAACGTACCACATGAGCAGGAGAAAGGCGTTCTCCATCAGCCGCAGGATGTAGTACACAGTCATTCGGTACCAGTTCTGGGATTTGCTGATCAAGTCAGGATCACTGAGCTCCACTTGTACTGCTGACCAGCAGAACATGTTAATGCCAGCATACAGGAATGTGAGAAGGCACAAGACGATGGTAGTGCCCACCCTACTAAATTCCTTCTCTATGTTCTCGGGAAATGGGGACTTCCTAAGCCAGAAGAGAATCCACGGGTAGAAGCAAAAACCTAAGAAATTCACTAGCACCACAAGGAAAATCCAGATCCGAAGGACTGAACTGAAAAGAACCAGCACCGTGACCCGTGTAGCGATCTCAAAGCTTCTCCACAAGAAGATGCAGAGGTAGGCAGCTGGCTTCACACGGACATCATAATCATCGTACTTGATCTTAATAGCCAGGATGTTGCAGCGTAAGGCACCATAAACAATTGACAGGAGAGAAAGGAGCATACAAATACCTACAAAGAAAAGACAGATCAGGACCTTCAGCTTAGCAGAAGTCAAAGACAGTGCATCAAAGTAGTGCAGGTGCAGCCATCTTCACCACACTCCTGGGGATTCCCAGGAGGGTGTAATGCCACAAGAGCCATTCCTTGCATACACTTGTGTGAAGAAAATTAACTCTATCCCAGCCAAACCCCGCACATTACTCTAACCCTATCTCCTATTTTGGTCCCTGTTTGATACTTTTCCAAGTAGCTAGTAAGGAAAAAAAAAGCATTTAACAGTCACAAATGTCTCTCCCTTCTCTCCCTGCCAAGGGCTGTTCATACACATACTGTCCTTGGTAATTATACAGCTCAGTCACAAGAGTATCCAGCTTGCTCTCAAACTCTCACAGTGCTCCACAAGGCACGGGGGTGCCACTCCCTCTCCATCATCCAGATGAAAAACTGCAAAACAGAAACTGAAACTTCAGAGTAAATTGAACATGCGGATATCTCAGTGCTTGTGAAATTCTATGTTGAAGCAAATCACAAGAAAGCTCTGTGATAGAGCTCAAAATTGAAAGCCAAAGCAATTTAAACCCAACACTGCTCACATTGTGTCTGACTGTGTAGAGAGATATTTACTCACCTGTCTGCAGTGTGTTTTCCTGTATATCAATTTTCCTTATACACCTATCTGTACCATGCATTTAAAAACCCACCCTTATTAAAAATGTCTTTAAATTCAGATCAACTTGTGGTATCTCCCACCTACCCAGAATCCCTGAAAGGAAGGTTTCACAACCTTTAAATTCTGCAGAAAGTGAAGGCAGAGGCCAGGCGTTACCTGGCACTCCAGGAGGGTATCTTGTCTTGTCATATTAAGTAGGTACAAACATACATGAACATGGGACACAGAGAATAAACAGAAGTGCTAACTGCCCACAGTTTTTTTAGCATTTGCAAACACAACCATGTAAACATTTCTTCACAATTTTTACCAAAATGCTGAATAGCTGATATTGCGTCAGACAAAATAATCAGAGTTGGGAATTCTTAATTATGTCAATTACATTTGCAATGCTTAGCAACCAGTGTTTTCTGCAGCTGTCAATTAGTTTGTGTGTCAATATGCTACAAATGAACTGGATTCCGTGCTTTGCTATCGCTATATGGCCACAATTATCAGGGTTTGGGGTTTTTTTCTAATTAAAGTTACTAATTTTTAAGCAATCCTTTGAAAGAAAGAAGCGTATTTTAAGATCTCTAACAACTTTCTAAGAGAATTTTCTCTATCACTTCAGCTAATCTCTCCTCCATTCTGATCCGCAAACACCTCTGAATTACTTTGGAAAATAATTAATTAATTCTTTATATCTATTTTTCCAAGGTACTCAATCAGGTGAAAAGCATTTACCATTTTATATGGTAATTTTGTACATGCTGGTTTGGTGGTGCAGCTATTCTCCGAAAATGGTTATGTTGAAATTTTTGGTAGGTATTTTTAAGCATCTTTTTACAGCACTGTATTGAGCTGAGAATTTTTAAATGTTATGTAATTTTAAATGTTATTGCCTGAAAGCAGACGAGCAGGTGAGTTCAGTAAAAAATATTGCTTGATATCCTGTGGCTCTTTACAAAATCTTTCCTGGAGTTTTGAGCTGTGAAAGAACATAACTTCCAGCAGCTAATGAGGCAAAAGAATATTCTCAGAGTTAAAAGAACATAAAGACCTACCCACCAGGAACTGAGTGTTTCTGTCCTGGAACTCTGCTTGCTTTCTGCTTTGATAAGCTGAAACATTGATCTTATTCCACAATTTCGCTTTGGGGATTCATCTCAAACCTATCTTATAAACTCAAGCCTTCAAAAGAGGCATTTCTCCATTGATAGAAACTAGGTCATGCTGACTCTGGTTTAATACAGTAGTCCAGTCCTGCTCCTTTCCTAAAAGCTCATTACTGTCACCAAAACTTCAGTTCAAGCATCACTTGTAACTCTATGGGAAAGATGGTTTGAAGCAACCACAAAGGGAAATGTGGGAGGGTGACACTGTTGCTTTTACTCATCTGAGGAGGCAAAGAAATGTAAATTTAAAAGGCAAAGTATCTTCCCCAGAACAGTTCCAAATCCTCCAATAGTCCTTATAAATGTGGCATTTCTCTTCTTCCTTCCTCCTCCCAAAAGGCTGTATTTTTCTTACAAATCAGAGCTGGACACTCACAGAGTCATCCAGGGAGGCATTGTTTTACTTTGTTGAGGCTTGTTATTATGTCTGAAGTCCTTTCCAGACCTGGTCCTTCCCACTTCAGAAATTTCTGAGACAGTGAATTCTGCTCTAGACAAGCTGCCTCACAAGTACCTATTACTGAAATCTATTATAGATACTATAGTTATATATATATACACACAATGGAACTAGGACTCAGATTAGGCTATTACATCTGGGATGTAATACAATGTTGTATTGCATCCAACTTTTTCTCATATTTCATGCTAAACAGTCACCAAAACTTCATGTTACTCATCACTAACCTAGAGATGGGTCCTGCTTTTGCAACTCTTTGGTTATCTTGACCTTACACTTTTGGCAGATTGTGAAATGACAGTTTTGGAGAATGCCAAACACTGGCAAGAAATAAATAATCTGGAAGAAAACATCCAGAGAAATGACTGAATGCCATGAAATACACAAGAAATATACAGCACAGCTCTGGCTGACAAAGGGCTAGGCAAGGATGCACGCTTTTTTCAGAAGTATTCAATCCAACACTGGAAGCAATAGGAGTTTCAAACATATTTGAAAGGGACAAGCCATGCCACCAGTACGATGGTAAACAGCTTTAGGTTCACAGGTGATACCAACCCCATTACTCCCGAACAAGCAGAATTTACACAGAATGAGAGGGTATGCAGGAATCCAGAAAAATAACACACTGATGAGCAGACAAGACAAAACTTGTGGAAATCAAAATACAAGACAGTGATAATTATAATAGATGCAAATGGAAGAGAGCCTGAAATTTGGAGGACCAGTGTCAAAAACCAGGGAAGCTGAAGACATCTGAAGTGTGGAATAAGAACTGAACTGGCTGGATAAAGAGATTGCAGAAAGTTTCAGTATTTCAGCAGCTAAGATACACGCAAGAAGAATATGGTTAGGACTCTTGTCTTTCTGATGGATGAGCTCTCACAGACATTGCCATTGCTCTTAACACTTTTTTTTTTCCTTTGCATTTGTGTATTTTAGAATTACACCTGCTATGGAGATGGCTCCTGGGAAGCGTGAGATAACTGCTGCATTTGCAAGTGAGTTCACCAAACTCACTGGTGAGCCAGCTTATCTCTGTTCATTTCACCCACAGAAGGTCACTTGTCAGTCTGTGATTCACAGTTTATCTCAACTGTGACAGAAAAAGTCAGAAGTAATAGAGCATTACAAATGATTATTAAATATGCAATTCTCTACTCATCTGGAACACAGCACTTCTCCTTGTCAATCATGGCCAGTAAGGTCAAAACCAGTAATAAAAGAAATACAATAAAAAGATGACCTTTCTCAAGTAAATGCCATCTACAGCAAAGTGACTGGAAATTTTGCTAATTGTACCATTAAGCAAAGGATTCAGCTGCATTGTCTTCATGCTACATCACAAAAGCCATGGTTATTTGAAGAACCCACCGTAGCTACGAAGAACTCAGAAACTGCAAGGAGCAATGTCTTTAAAGAAACTACTGCTATGATGTGCTAGTTTCAGCTGGGGTAGAGTTAATTTTCTTTCTAGTAGCTGATACAGTGCTGAGTATTATTCTCAGTGTGGGAATAGTGTTGATAACACACTGATGTTTTAGTTGTTGCTGAGCAGTGCTTTCTCTAAGTCAAGGACTTTTCAGTTTCCCATGCTCTGCCAGTGAAGAAATACACAAGGAGCTGTGAAGGAGTACAGCCAGAACAGCTAATCCAAACTATCCAGAGGGATATTCCATGCCATGGAACATCATGCTTGGTGTATGAACTGGGGGGAGTTTTCTGGGAGGGGCCAATCAGTGCTGGGGGTTGGCTTGTGTGTCACTTGTTTTTCTTGGGTTTTATTCTTCTCCTTCTTTCTCACTCTGCCCCTCTCTCCCCCCTCCACCTCCTTCATTACTATTATTATTCTTATAATACTAAGATTTTACTTTATTTCAATTACTAACCTGTCCCCCCCAGCCTCAGCCTCCCTAGCCGTGAAGCTGGTAAAGATCCCTGGCCTCTCAAGGCCTTAGAGATGTAAAAAGAGCTATTTTGTATTTCAGTGGAAATACACCTTCAAGTTCACACAGGTAGGTGCCAAAGTCCTTTCTTACACTGCAAAGCTGGTTGTCCCACAAGCATCTGGAGGAGGTTCTTCACTTAGCAGTGAGCCAGCAAATCAAGAGCACATCATGGAGAGGGATACAAAGTCCCACAGAAAGAGAGATGTGTCCTGGTAAGTCCATGTGGTGCAGCATTGCTTGGTGAAGGTTTAACAGCTTGGATCCAGAGATGGGACAGCAACAGTTGCATACCAGCTTATTGAGTCCTGCATTTTGATTCCAAAGCCAGAGTCTGGCACAAGTACAGATAGTTCACGTCCTCGGTCCATATTTAAATCTGCATTCCTGAAACTACACTTTCCCTAAGGCAGCATGGCAAAACATGCTTTGCAGTGTACCCCAAGGAATTTTCCGGCAAGTTTGTTCAAAAACCAAAATGGAACTGAGGTAATTTTTTTTTGTTCTTCATGAAGACAGCTCAGTCCCTCCAGCTGCCTTCCTCTCATGCCATAATGGCCACGTTATCAAATTAGTGTTTCATAGCAACCCAAGTACGCTACAGAATGTGTCATAGTCTAAAACTTGATGATATAAACTTGAAATCAACATCACCATCAAAAGCTATCAAGGAGATGAAACCCATTGCATTATGCTTGGTCCTTGTGCAGGGCAGTACACCTGACTGCCCTCCCACCCAAATATCAAAAAGGTCATAACAACAACTCTACCTACTTCTGGCAGCCGTGATCTCCTGCTGCAGGACACAGATGTAGAGCTGGAGCGTGAGCTGGGGCGCTGAGCCGAGGAACGCCTGGATCACGGAGGCCCTGCTGAAGGCAGACCTGTGTGTGCACAGCTTGCGTTCAGCCTGTCCCACTTCCTTCTCAATTTCTTCCGTGTACCCATCCTTGGGCATCTGCCTCTTCTTTGTGATGCTGACATAGGGCTCTTCAACTCTGCCAGCTTGGAAGTAAATGCAAAAGGCTTCCACACACCTACAAGCAAACGAGTAAATAGAATAATAGGGAAAGATGAAAGAATGAAAGGTCTTCCCACTCCCACTGTGGTATTTCAAGCCATCACATACTAAGTCCGAAGCCATTTGTTCATAGAGCAAAACCTGTAGGTTTTCTCCTCCTGGTAAACTTGGAATACAACAGATTTCACTCTTTAAAATATGAACTACATGTGACCAAAGGGCAAGAACCTGGCAGTGCTCTTTGGACTGCTTGTAATACTCAGACCTGGAAGGAGGTTTAGGTGTTTCCTATGAGCTGCCCTTGCTCTCTGCCTTCCCATGAAAGTCTTTAAACTACTCACTCACTACAATGTTTATAGGCTGCCAAACCCAGAATCCAAGCGGGAAGTGTGTTTTTTCGATTCTTGTTTCTTTTTCTTCTTGTTATCCATACATCTGTGACATGCTAATGGGATATGGCAATAAACTCACTTTTCATACCTTTGCCTTAAAACATCTGAAGAGAGAAACTCAGGGTATGAACAGGTGCACACACCTCAAAATGTTGGCCTCTTGCTTTACCAAGCAATGGTTCAGAACATCAGTAACATGCCAGAGCAGCAAAAACGAGCAGTTTTGATCGTCACAACTCTGGAAGTCAACATTTTTTTAAAAGACACACAAATAGGAGCTTTAGTCCTTACGTGTGCTTATGTTTAAAGCTCTGTTAAAGGAATATTAAATATAATCTTGCATAAAGATTCTAAATAAGAAGATGCAGTGTTCCCAGTTGCTGCAGCTCTTCATACTTTAAACACAGTGGGAGCCAAACCCTCTTGTTTATATAGGTCTAACTTACTGCTGACTGACTTCCGAGGAATGAACTGGTGTCAGCACATACAATTCTACTGATAAATTACATATTGTTGTACTATTTGCTGCCTCTACCTATGCACAGAGACTAATCCGTACATTTGGGAGGGAATAGAAATGGTTGTCTGCAGCAAATGCTGCAGCAACAAGGACAATCTGGCTCCTAGAGTACTAAAGAGGGTAACAGCCTCAGACAGATTTCTGCAAGGAAAGAAGAGCTTCTGCAACTTCCTTCCAAAGACTGTTTTTTAGTTGGCAAAAACTTTACAAAAACTATTCGAAGAGCACTACTTGTGTAGGAAGGTGTCAAGGGCAGGCTTGGGCATCAAGCAGGACCCAAAACACAGAGGGAAATAGTCAGCCTTGTCTGGGAAGTAATAACAACCAAGGAACAACAGAGGTACAGGAGAAATCACAAGCTGAGGGGGAAGAGGAAAGAAAAACTTTATTTCTGTCCCATTGCATAGGATTCTAAAAACATAAGGTATGTTGTGGAGGACTCCATGTACAGCAGGACCATAAAAGACAAATGGCACTGATTACTGAAAAATAAATCCACCCCAAAGCCCAAACCCAGCTGCAGTGTGAGCAGCAGCACTGGCGAGGAAGCTTCTGGCCGAGGGAAGCTCTGAGGAGAGAAACCCCCAATGCAGGGTGACCTGTGGCACCACCTTTGGTCACATCCCCTCCCACAGCCTGACACACAAGGCATCTTCTCACACAGGTATCATCCTCTGAGAGGGATTGAACTCTTTCAGAGTGCCTGGTGGGGTTCACCTCCTCCACCTGGTTACCTCTGCTGGAATGCAGGGTCTCTGAGTCTCTGACAGGTCAGAAGACCAATGAGTTTTTGTGCTGTACAAATACGGCTTATTTTCTGTTTAAAAGTATCTCACAACTACAGAGCATGCAGCTGTGCTTGACTGAGTCTTTGCTGAACTCCTCAGCTTGACTTTTTAAAACAACTGCAACTCTTATCACAGCCTTTTAGGGGAAAGCTGTAAAGCAGCACTGATAAAACCTCAAATAAAAGCATACTGATTTTTATTTTAATAAACTTTACTTCATTTTGCCCCCAACTGGACCACTAGCAAGTTTCAACTGCTCTAGATGAAGATCGATTTTAGGATTATGTAGTACTATCCTTGATTCACTAGGCTTCAGCTGTCATTATGACTAAAGCTATTCAACATTCCTGCTGCTCTGGAGGCTCCATTCACAGAGGTGACTTTCTGTCTTTCCCTTATTAATCTTTTCGCTTCCTGTCAATCTTGCTCCACATGAATGAATCCATACAGCTAAAAATAAAGTGTGAAAAATTAATAAAGCACTACAGTTTTATGGAGCCACCACAGATTCTGAAACCAACAAATCAATTTTATTCCAAAAGAAAGATCCCAGAATGTTTTTGTCTCGCTTAGTATTCACAGCTATGCATTCACCCTGAGCTGAGGGCAAGCCTGAGTATATTATGGAAAATGGGATCTCAGCATCAGCTTCTGAACTCTTGCCATGTGTGATTAATAGCAGATAAAGTCTAGGGACCCATCTAAAAAATATGCAGTGATCCCATAAAAGAGATAAGATTTATGAGACTACTGACAACAGCAAACAGTATAACCAACACAACACTGAGTTTTGGAGCAAGCATTTGATTTTTATTTATTAGTTAGGTATTAAGTAGCAGTATATTGTTGGTGATTGGGATTTTTTTGTCCACAGAGAAGAGCAATGTGAAACGGTCTGATGAGCAAAACTTAGAGCCAAATGGGACTTGTTACCAGTACAACAGAGTAATAAAAATGCTACGTGCAAGGACTCAGATTACAGTGATAGTGATGCCCATTTTCTCCCAGGCCTTGCCAATCCCATGCAAGAGTGTTTCTGGAGGTCAAGCCTTCTGGGGCAGATAACAAATGCACTCAGCATTCTTGCTGGTGCCACTGCCCAAGCAACTGCTTCAAACAGGAGCAGACTGGCAGCTGACACACTAGAAATAACAAGCACCAATTTAAAAGTTTAAGGATTAGGGTGTAAGAGGGGCACAGGCACTTGAAGGACCATCTGGGTGAGAAGGGTCCAGAACCGTGACGAAGAATCAATTCAGATCATGTACCTGTGCCAGATTATGACTTTGCCTATGAAGTGTGTGCTGAAGGGTTAGGCATCTTGTCTTTAAATGAATTTGTTCTTTTTTAGCATGAAACACACCTAAGAGACAATGCAAGAAGGCGATTGCTTCATGACAGCTTTCCCCCAGAGTTCAACTCCTGCAGCAAGATGAATTCTGCAGAAGCCCTTGTTTCTCATTGCTGCTCTACTCCAGAGGAACAGGAATGAGGGATCCCAACTTCTGCACAATCCATCTCCTGCAATGCAGAGATGTTTAGGGCCCCTTCAAGAGCCCTTCACATGGTGTCAAGAGCAGAAGGCAAGCAGCTGGCTGTCTCCCCTGCATGTAAAGCACTGACAAAGGCAGTATGGGCTCCAAAGGAACTAAAATTGCTCTGAATAAAAGAAGTAAAAAAGTCAGATCTACTTTCTGCAGTGAAAGTTAAGCAGTAAGAAAAGGATGGTGCTACATTCTTCCCTGCTGCCGTATCTTGGCAGAAAGAAGAGCCATACTTTATCAAGGATCCTGATGGTGCCCACAAAGAGTGATTCAGCCGCAACACATTTGTCTTCTACACAGTAAGTAGGAGGAATAATCCTACCCTTATATGCCTGCTGAGAGTGAGCACCTCATTCCTTCTTTTAATCATAGATGCGTGGGATTTAAACATAGGCAAAATAATGGTGGTGTGAAGAGGGAGCAGGCAATGAAAACAGGGAACTTTCCACAGCCAACCAGCACTCCAAGAACAAACAGCTATTTGAGACCTAGCCACATATACCCTCTGCAAACGTACAAGCGGATTTCTCTAATTACTTAATTTTTAGTAATTCCTTCCCTTCAGAAAAGTGTGCAAAAGACTTATCAGTCCTGCAGATTTGCTTACCTGCATCAGGCAAGGATAGATCTGTTCCTCACTCACTGTTCTACCTTCTACCTGCACTGACTTTCTGTTCACCTTACCATTGACACCTAATACATCTGCTCAAGAATAAAGTGAAAAAATAGCATGAAGAGAGTCTAGAAATATTCTTGCCATCTGGAAAAGAGGGAGCTGCATCAAGAGTTGTAAAATTTAAAGCTAGCAGGATCTCCTACAGTAAGGTCTGCCAGCGCAAGTCCTACAAGGAAGGGAAGTTTTTAGACCTGTTCTATTTTGAACTATAAAGCAGGTCACTAGGAAAGAGAGACTACCCACGAGAGACAAGGCTTCTGCACAATGTCACTGAAGCATTATGTGCATCATTAGACCTTATTAGGTTCAGACTGCAGAATTAGATGCCCAAAACATGAACGACTCTAAAAAATTTGAGGGTTTTGTTTTTTCTTTTTTTTTACTTCCTGCAGCTCACAGAATCAAATTTTGGCCATAACAGCAGCTCCTCTGGCAGTTTGAGACAAGCTTCCTCCTGCATACTGCTGTGCTGCTGTCTACATGGTACATAGAGACATGTAATTGTTTCTCCTTATGCCTGGAGAAACAAAGCCTGATCCCATTAAAAAAAAGTGTGTTGTTTACATCCTTGTGCCATTATAACCTCAGGAAAACAGTCATTAGTGTTCTACATAGGGGGCCTGTTATATTTCCTTGAGATGTATCGTGTGAGAGTTCATCCTTCTGCAGACCCAGCCCTCCCCTGATTGCAGCTCCTCCCACGGAACAGCTGTCGGGCTCACATCCCACTAGCAGAGCACCAGGACCACAGTTCCAAAGACACCTGCAGTCACTCAAGCTTCCCTCTCCATGAAGCTGATACCAGAAGGAAGCACTGCCAAGTTCTCCCCAGTCCCTTTTGATTATGCCGCTTCAGTACAGTCTTCAATAAATCAGGTGGGAGGGAACCACTGCATCCAGCAGATTCATGGTCCAACACCAACATCCCTGCATGTGACTGTAAGCTCCGACTGTCCAGGTCAGTTTGTTGGAAATTTGCACTTCAGCTCCTGATCTGTTACTTGAAGAATTGAAAAGGGCATGCAAGTTAACAGGGGGTTCTCTGGTACACTTCATGAAGGATAAGGAGAAAAGGAACCTCAGGGGGAACCTTACAACTCTCTACAACTCCTGCAGTAAGGTGGGTGTCAGTCTCTTCTCCCAAGATAACAAGCAATAGGACGAGAAGAAATGGCCTCAAGTTGGTCCAGGGAAGGTTCAGGTTGAATATTCTAAAGATTTTTTCACTGAAAGGGAGGTCAGGCATTGGAATAAGTTGCCCCAGGGAAGTGGTGTATTCACCATGCCTAGAAATGTTCAAAAGACATGTGGATGTGGCATTCACGGACATGCTTTGGTGGTGAACATGGTGGTGCTGGGTTATCAGTTGGACTCGATGATTTTAGAGGTCTTTTCCAACCTAAACAATTCTCTGACTCTATAAGGAGTTATTTACACTCTGAAGAAATCCTTAAGTGTGGAGCAGAACACCAGCAGAAGTACATCCAGTTATCATGTATTGGAATTATCGCAGCACCTAAAATCTCAAGATAACCTCGGTGTTACAGGTGCCGTCCAAATGAAGGGAACAAAGAGACAGGCCCTAGCTCAGGAGCAGCCTGAGCCAAAAAGCTCATTATGACCTTCACTAAAGAAATGAAAGATGTAATAAACCTCTCATTGACACTGGCTACTGTTTTAAGTAATTTTTTCTGTTATAATTTACTTTTTATGGTAAAAGAATCTCCTTTTACAAAAAACCTCAAAAAACAAAATCCAAACCTAACCAAATACATCTTCTAAGCATCCAGACAAATTAGTGCACTGGTAAGGAGTGGCACTGACCCGAAATGCTGCAGGAATCCCCCATGATGCCTGGAAACCTGCAGTCACTTTGTTCCAGCCAAGTCTCTGCAGAGCCTCTGGCATGCCTGCATCCTGAGGATAACAGCCAGGCCACTAAGGGAGATAGGAATTTTGCTCTACAAATTGCTCCAAATTTATAGAGAAACTCCTAGGGAGTGGGAGAAGAAATTTAAAAGGGGTACATTAACAGTACACCTAAAGTCCTCTCCAGGAACAGGGATGCTACCTAATTTTAGTCGTTCCAGTGGTGGCAGCAGGACAGCGAGTGCCTCCTGAACAGGTGGAGTGTGGGTGTTTGGGGAAGGTGGTGGTATGCAAGAAGGTTTTATGAGAGAATGTACTTTTTCCCCATCACACAGATGATTCAAAATAGGCTGAATCGTTTGGCTTGCAAGGCTTGCAAGATATTTCCAAACCATTCCCCAAAATTTAAACAGTGGGGTTTTTTAAGNGGGGGGAATCTAGATTTTAAGAAGACTAAGAAAAGCTCACACAACATACATGGGCTATTGGTAAAGCAGTGCACTGATACTCGAGTATTTGAGTCTGAATGGAGAAATCCTGACTATCCTGTATCATACCGAACCACACTGAGATAGTTAAAAAGTTGGTGTTAAGCTCTTTTTAAAGCCAGCCAAAGCTGCCAGCCCTCTGTTGCAGCATGTCATCACACACAGCCTAAAGGTTCTTAAATGTTTCATTCTCATGCCACAAGCAGACAGAGCCTGGGGAGGCTCTGCTGCCTGTGTCCTATTTGACCTAATTTGACTCAGCCCTCTTTAAACAGCCCAGGGCTGTGCCAGTGAAATACAAGAGTCCCAACAGGGAGCATGGAGCAAGGCTTCACACGAGGGAAGCAGATGACTGACTGTGGTAAAAAGGAGCAGAGGTTTGCCTACAAGGATGGAGTCAAAGGCCTTCAAGGACAATGGTCCTTTTCAGCTTACAAAAGTTAAAGCCACAGTGCAGTGATGATACAGCCAAAAAATACTTTGCCTTCTAGTTACCACCTCAGACTGATGTGTATGCCAGCCCATACAGGACAGAAAGCCTCCCTGCAAAGTAGGGAAAGGTAAGGTATTTTGTGTGCTAAACCACATCAGCATTTACAGTGCAGAGCTATCTCTGTCAGGAAGCAATCAGTTTCGTCTTCTGACAGATACAGCAATCTTTAGTTGCAGGAAGGCAAGGAAGGAAAAAACCCAAAAACCCTTTACTGTCTGTCTCAGATCACTTTGCCTTCCCACACTTTTGTACTGTATCCTACAGACAGACACATTTCCCTAAAACTAAAGAGAGGTTGTTTTCTATTAAACTTTTAATTTGTAGAGTCCTTCCAGCCTTTAGTAGGAAAAAAGTTTTTCAGGTAGCATGAACTACCCTTTTTTAATTAGTAATTTTAATTCCAGTTATCCTGGGGTTAGAGAGGGTCAACCTAAATCGCTTTGTCATGCCTAAATGATGGCATGGGCACTCTGCACAGGTTTGCTGCAGCACCTCCAGAACACCTTCAAACCTTCTGGAAACCCTAACTTTGTAAATCTTTGAGAAAGGAAGAAGTGCAGAGTTGGCAACACACTTTACTAGAGGAGAGGGCTTTCGTATGCTCACTAGTTTTACAGCAGTGACTGCAGCTGCAAGTTCACCAAGAGAGCAGGAACTCTGTTCTGCACTAGATAAGACTTGTGTTGTAAACAGATAAACTTGATGTTGAGAAAGAAACAGAAAGTCAAGCCGTGCTTGGTGGTTGAAGTAAAATTGTAAGCCTATGTTTCTTTCAGATAATTAGAAAGAAAATGCTTCAATTTCTTTTTGTTGCTTGCATCTTTTGTTTGCTTCTTCGCATCTTCCAGCTTGACATGATGTTCTTTCCTTGTCTGACCTCAAGAAATTGATTTAGAATGACAAAAGTCATGAACATAATTTTTGATATTTTCTTTCTCTTTGGTTCCTCTTATATTTTCCAAGAATGTGGAAGCATTTTGTTCTTAGCTTTTCAAAAATCAGAGCTCTTTAAGAACTAACTGTTAAGCTGTAACGTAGATATCTTTAAAATATTAACAAAGCAAACAAAAAAATCCATTCATGGTTATAGAAGTCAATGTTTCTAAAGTTTAAGATACTTTGTAACATCCAAATTGTTCACACTTCTTAGTGTGAAAAAATCTTCCTTTTACACATTACCGAGATTATTTCAAAAAGTTGGTGATACTTCTAGTCTCTACTACAGACACACTGCAATTCCCTTTCTTTTTAAATAAAAGATTTGAATATAAATTTACAATTAATGCCCCCAGCAAACGTCTTGTCTTGGAGTGGCACCACTGCTGTAACTTTTCATCTATCTGGGTTTTTTTTCTCCTAAGGGTATTTTCAGTGAGACGTTGAACTGAAGTTGAAAAAACCTCCAAAGCAATTTGGGACAGGAATCTCACATTTGGAAAGAAGAGACAGACTAGAGCATCACCGCTATTTTCAAGACGCACGAATGGGATGGGTACTATCGTTGTTCTAAACTCGCAACCGAGTGAAGAATTTCCCGTTCTCTCTTGGAAGTGACCTGGGAGCGAAGCGCTGTGGATGAGCCAGCAGCGAACACGCACGGAGCGAATCTGCAAGAAGCCGCAAGGATGCAAACCCAGCGCAGAGCGGGACGCGGAGCGGGCTCTCCCGGCTCCCCGCGGCCCCGGCAGGGCTGAACCCCTCTTCCCCGGGGATCAGCCCGCGGGTTTCTGCCCGAGAGATTTCCAAAAGACACGGTTCCTCCCGCAGCTGCGGCAGGACGCGGTCGCGGCTCCCGGCGGTGCAGAGCGGAGCGGCCCCGCCCGCACCGCACAAAGGCCGGGGGGCTCCGAGGGCCCCCGGGCTCGGCCTCGGCC